>CAUYPO010008686.1:0-25634 GCA_963574435.1 Cheirogaleus major
ATCCCCCGTGGCCCAGAGGAGACCAGGACCCTGGGAACCACCCAGCCAGTTCTGTTCTTGAATGCTAGAGCTGAGTGGAGGAACCCCTGCCCCCAGACAAGTGACTCACCTTCACTCCACCCTCTGGTGGCCACAATGAGAAACAGCAGGAAGCCAAGTTGGTTCATTATAATCTAAAGAAAAGCAAGAAGGTCAATGTCTTGACCATCTTTTTTCTCTACATCCCTGCTCCCGCCCCAGTCCAATCCTACAAAGACTCCAAAGCGCCTTGCATTTTGTTTAAATTCCACACATCTCTGGAACCAAAAGCAGACCTGAGCTGAAAGCAGGAATCCCCCACTCGCAGACATGTGTGAATCTCAGCTGAGTTCCCTCCAGCACAGAGAGCTGCCTCCTCCCTCACAGCAGCCAGGAGCTCAGAGTCAGCTGCCCGCTGGGTAGAACTTTCTCTGCAGAGGCTCCTGATGTGGGTGATGCGCTGGGCCCTTTATAGAGAAAGCCCAGTGGGGCCTGGCCCAGGCTTCCAGCCCCACCCTCCCCTGGCACCATGCCAGGTGCAGGTGAGGACTCAGGGAAGGTCCTTTATACAGTGATAACACATGGAATTAGCAGGCTCTAAAGGACAAATCTTAAAGGTCACCTGCTAGCCTAGGAGCACTGACCCCGATTCGGGATTTCATGCACTTGTGCATTTTCCAAAAAGAAAATAGATGAAGAGACTAAGTAGAGTTGGTTTGGAGTTTTTGTGTCTTCCTTTTTTGCAAAATCAAAACTTTTTTTAGAAAACTAAACATTTACTATAATCATTTCACAGAAAAAGAAAATCTTTACCACAAAATAGGAAAGAGATCATTTCAAAGTAAATATAAAACTTTAGACTGAATAAATCCAATTACCCAGAAAGACTCACTACATTGTCGTTAATTTTCTCATTTTGCCACAAATTAGTGAAAATTTACTACAGAGAACATTTGAGACTAAATCAAACGAGTTAGTAAAATGACACTTCAAACTTCCTGTATCATTCTCGTCCTGATGTCATCCTTCACTTCTCAAATCCTCCCTTCAGCCGTAATAGAATTGATCAGGTCCTCTTCAGTGATGTCATATACTACCATATAATGTCATTATAGCACTAATAATATTGCAGTTCTTAGGAAAAGATTGTGAATCTCTTCTTTGCAAAGCTAAAAATTTCTATCGTTGTAGCATCAAGGTACTGATTTACAAAAAATACTCAAATATATTGACAGAAGAAAATAAAATAGCACCCAAGAAGAAACTCTCCAAATTTATACTTGTTTTAGGACTTTTTTGACTGATTCTAAGACACATTTTTTCATATATTGATATCTTTAATATCACTATGCATCTGATCCTTAGTGTTATTTAATACATAAATCACAAAACAACCTACCATTGACAGTATCTAATAGACAAAAATGATAGATCTATTTCAGACACATTGACCCTTCTAACACTGTCATCCCAAATCAGTGACTGTGTCCGGGTGATTCCACCACCCACTTCCTCTTGAATCTGTTCTCACACCACCTCCTCCAAATCCCACTGTCCTTGACATTTGTTAGTTCAGGTCTAGGTCAGGTTGGATGCTTTCAGCTCTGACTGATAGAAAACCCATCTCAAAGTGGCTTAACCAAAAAGCAAACACATCACTTCATGAAATCAGAAATCTAGAGAGACGGCAGGCTCCAGGCTTGGTTGATCAGCAGCCTCTTGATGTCTCAAGGAACTAGGCTCTTTCACCCTCTCTACCTTGGCTTCACCCTGTGTCTGAGAACTAGATGGTTGTTGGTGTCCCTGGCACCACCTACCAGGGAGAAGAGGGATCATCTCTTCCTGTGGCTTCTTTCTCTGAGAAAGCAAGCTTTGCTCACAGACCTCCAGCACACTTTTCCTCGTGTCTCATTGGCTAGAGAAGATCACATGCTGTGCTATTTTGCTAGGGCTGCCATAACAAAATACCACACGCTGGGTGGCTTAAACACAGAAATTTGCTTCCTCACAGTTCTGGAAGATAGAAGTCCAAGATCAACATGTTGGCAGGTCTCTCTCCTGGGCCACTTCAGGATGGCCATTTCCTCTCTGTGTCCTCACATGGTCTTTTCTGTGTGCATTTTAGCGATGGATTGTTCACACATCTGAAAGCAATGATGAGCCCATTGCCCATGGTCAGTGCCATTGTATGGCTGCCTGGCACTTGCCCTCTCCACCTTTCCCTTCCCTTCTTCGGGCCTCATGTACGTCTTAGATCAGCTTCCCTGATAATAGGAATCATGTAGAGGAATTACGAGGATAACTGTAGGAATGTTACAGCGTTGACAGTGAAGAGATCTGGAGGAAAGTGAGAGAAATGTTAGGAATTAGCAATTGCAGCCAACTGATGTTGCCACTAAACTGTGGCCTAAATTGGAATTAGGGGATGCACCAGAGTTTGAGGTTGGGTTTTGTGTAGTGACAAGCTGGAAATTGTTGGGAGATGGGGGAGTGTTGATAAGAACATTTAAAAAGGGGGATAGACAATTGCTTTTAATAGAGTATTGCATTTTGTGGATTTAGGCTCATCATCAATGGTCAGTCCATGTCAGAGTAATTCACATTGTACCTGAGGCAAAAAACTAAAACAAAAACTAAAAAAAACGTGGCGGAATGTGTGCACCCTGAGAGACAACAGTGTGGAAGAAACCCCTCCCCCACACCTCGCTCCAGCCCAGCACCTGCATCTCCAAGTCACTTGGTTTTGCTTTGTTCTTTAAAACAAAGAAAGCCTTATTGTGAAAATCAACACACATACTGAAAAGGAATTAAGACTAAAATATACAGTTAAGTGAATTACAAAAAGACAAATACCTGTGTCGTTATCATCCTGGTCAATAAATAAAACTTTGGGAGAACCCCAGAAGCTTCCCATATGTTCCATCCACATCACGAACCTCTGCCTTTCCCCTAAAGTAATCACTAGCCTTATGGTAATCGTCACTTCCTTGTGCCTGTGACATTGTTTTAAGTCTTACAGATTTATAAAACGTCTGATATCCAGTAGAGCAAGGCCTCGTACTTTGTTCTTCTTCAAAAGTATCTCAGTTATCATAGGTCTTTTGCCTTTATATAAAATTTGTAAATCTACTTTAAATCTACTTATACACATACATACACACACACACACTCGGGATTTTATTGGAATTACATTGAATGTATAGATCATTTTGGAAAGAACTCATGCCTTTAAAATATTATATGTGGCATGTTTCCCCATTTATTTGGATTTTCATTGTTTTCTCATAATTATATCTTACAGCTTCCATAGGGATTTTGTGCATCTTTTGTTCTATTTATTTCTAAGTATTTGACATTTTTGATGCAAATGTAAATGCTATCTTTTAAAATTTCATTTTCTAATTGTTTGATGGTTCTATGCAGAAATCCAACTGATTTTTGTCTGTTATCCCAGCACTTTAGGAGGCCAAGGCAGGAGGATCACTTGAGGCTAGAAGTTCAAGACCAGCCAACACCAACAACCATCTAGTTCTCAGACACAGGGTGAAGCCAAGGTAGAGAGGCTGAAAGAGCCTAGGTCCTTGAGACATCAAGAGCTACATAAGGAGATCCCATCTCTACAAAAAAATTAAAAAGAAATTCGCCAGGTGTGGTGATACACACCTGTAGTCCTGCCTACTTTGGAGGGTGAGGCAGGATCATTTAAACTATGACTGCTCCACTGCATTCCAGAGCCCAGGAAACAAAGCAAGACCCTATCTCTCAAAACCAAAAGAGAGAGAGAGAGAGAGAGAGAGAGAAATACAACTTATTTTCATGTTGACTTTGCAACCAGCAAACATTCTCTTTTTTATTCATTCTAATGTTGATCTGTAGATTATTTTGGATTTTCTATATAGCAACTATATCATCTGAAGAATTATAACTATTTTTTCCTCCTTACCAATTTCTATGCCTTTTGGTTTGCTTCTTGCCTTTTTGCACTGCTGCTACCTTTAGAGTAATGTGGAATATCAGAGAAGAAAGATGGTATCTTCCTTTCTTTTCGCAAAGGGAAAGATTTCAATGTTACAATTAAATACAATTAAATATGATGTTGCTGTACTTTTCTATGAATAATCTTTATCAGATTAAGAAATTCCCTTCAGAGGCCGAGGTGGGCGGATCGTTTGAGCTCAGGAGTTCGAAACCAGCCTGAGCAAGAGCGAGACCCCATCTCTACTAAAAATAGAAAGAAATTAATTGGCCAACTAAAATATAGAAAAAAATTAGCCGGGCATGGTGGCATGCCTGTAGTCCCAGCTACTTGGGAGGCTGAGGCAGAAGGATCGCCTGAGCCCAGGAGTTTGAGGTTGCTGTGAGCGAGGCTGATGCCACAGCACTCTAGCCAGGGCAACAGAGTGAGACTCTGTCTCAAAAAAAAAAAAAAAAAAAAAAAAGAATAAGTTGGAGACATTATGCCCTATCACCCCTATACATTTTATGTGAATTTCCTAAGAAAATGGACATTCTCTTAGATTAATTATAGTATAACTATCAAAATTAAGAACGTTAACATTCTATGATCTATATTCAAATTCCATCAACTGTCCCAATAATGTACTACAGTGTTTTTCCCTCCTGCCCAGAATCACATATTACATATAATTGTGATATCTCTTTAGTATCCTTTAATCTAGAACATTCCTCGATCATTGCCTTTCTTGACCTTGATGGTTTGTAAGAATATAGATCAGGGTTGGGCATGGCGGCTCATGCCTGGAATTCTAGCACTTTGGGAGGCCCAGGTGGGAGGATCGCTTGAGACCAGGAGTTCCAGACCAGCCTGAGCAACATGGCGAGACTCCATCTCTACCAAAAATAGAAAAATTAGCTGGGCATGGCGGTGTGTCCTGCAGTCTCAACTACTTGGGAGTCTGAGGCAAGAGGATTGCTTGAGCCTAGCAGTTTGAGGTTGCAGTGAGCTATGATGACGCCACTGCACTCTCTAGCCTGGGCAACAGAGTGAAACCCTGTCTCAAAGAAAAAAAAAAAAAAAAAAGAATACAGATCAGTTACTTTATAGAATATCCCTTAATTTGGGTTTGTCTGATGTTTTATCACAGATTCAGCTTATGCATTTTTGGCAAGAACAACACAGAAGTGAAGCTGTATCCATCTCAGTGCATCATCTTAAGAGGCACATGATGCCAGTGTGTCCCAATATTGGTGATGTTAACTTTGGTCAATTGGTTAAGGTGATCTACCAGGTTTCTCCTATTTAAAGTTACTATTTTTCCCTTTGCTATGAATGAGTAACTTGTGTGCAGATACTTGAGACTATGTATATATGTTTAAAGGGTCATGAAAAATGAATGTAGGGAAACCAAATTTATATATAAAACATACTCATTGCTCTAACAAACAAGTCTCAAAGCTCATGCCTCAGCATATAATATTCTATAGAAGTTTCAAACAATACTATGTTTGGGATTTATTTAAGGAGTGGTATTATTCTACATTGTGTTTAAGACAAACATATAATATCAAATGTACTATAGACCATTTACTAAATGACTCATTTTACAGTGAGACACAAAATTTTCTGTACATTATTGTTCCTGGATATTGTGGTTACCCAAGATTAGTTTCCAACTGCTACCAGAAGAGCATGGTCCATATGCATGTTGATTAAAAATACAACAAAAATATTCCTCGCTTAAAGAATTATCTATAAAACTCATAATCTCAGACTAACCGTACGCCTTTCTTCACTTCTGCAACAAGGAGTAGAAGCAGAGCTCACTATAGGTGGCTTGGCACTATTAATACTACCAGTTTAAGACATTTTACTTATTACAGACCCAATTTCTGAAGACAAATAAAATAAAAATTTCTTATAAGTGGAAGTAGAGAACAGTGAAAACTGACTTCTTAAATAATATCACTTTGAAATAATTACCAACTATCTTAATTATGAAATAATCTCTTTGCCTTAGAGGTTCTCTTATTGTCTACTGTGACAATAGCTATTACATATTTAGAGAATGAATAATTTTCTCAGCAGTACCTAAACAGGTTGACAAGGATTGTTTTTCACATGAAAAAACAATGTAGGAGGAAAAATAATTCCTTCTTAAAGCTGCTGTCTGGAAACTATAAATTAAAGGAAAGCAGTCTTCTCCTCAGTTCAAAGTGAGTTTTTACTTTCTTTATTTGGCTTTTACTTACTTTTACTTACTTTACTTGGCCTGGATTGCAAGCCAAGATCAGAACTTAAAAAAAATTAAGCTGTGGACTAACAACAATTTTAATATTAATACTTTTTGGGCCGGGCGCAGTGGCTCACGCCTATAATCCTAGTCCCAGCTACTTGGGAGGCTGAGGCAGAAGGATTGCTTGAGCCCAGGAGTTTGAGGTTGCTGTGAGCTAGGCTGATGCCATGGCACTCTAGCCCAGGCAGGAGAGTGAAGCTCTGTCTCAAAAAAAAAAAAAAATACTTTTGGGTTTTTTCCTTTTTTAAAAAAAAAGTCTTGGTTAAGGAATTATAATTTATGAAGCCCTTCTCACAAAAAAAATTCCCAGATAAATCACTAGTCAAAATTTTCACACACAAAAAAAACTATACCTCAATACTTAATTACACAGTCAACAAGACTCTCTCAAAATTATACAGAGGTACAGGAATATAAGCTCTATTTTTAAAAGGGAGAACCTAAATCAGATATAGTCTTAGAGCATAAAAAAATTTAGGATACAGTCCAGTTGAACTAGATTTAAGGAAGATTGGTTACTTGACATGAACTCAAGAGTAAATACTCTAAGTAAGGATAAAAAGAACTTAAGTCACTTTTAAGAATTTCCCTATTGATTTGGTGGTAATCTAAATATTTCCAGTAGTCTTAAAGAATAATACTTCAAAAACACTACAAAAAACTTTTGCCAGACAGCAACTAGTTCTAACTTTTAAAAGTATATGCCACAGATATCACTTATCTCCAGTAAGAATGGCCTTTATCAAAAAGTCCCCAAACAATAAATGTTGGCTTGGATGCGGAGAGATAGGAACACTCCTACACTGCTGGTGGGACTGCAAACTAGTTTAGCCTCTATGGAAAGCAATATGGAGATACCTTAAAGTGATACAAGTAGATCTACCATTCCCATTACTGGGCATGTACCCAAAAGAACAAAAATCACTCTATGAAAAAGACACCTGCACTCAAATGTTTATACCAGCACAGTTCACAATTGCAAAGTTGTGGAAACAACCCAGGTGCCCATCAATACATGAGTGGATTAACAAAATGTGGTATATGTATACCATGGAGCACTATTTGGCTTTAAGAATCAACAGTGATATAGCACCTCTTGTATACTCCTGGATACAGCTGGAACCCATTCTACTAAGTATGGTAGAAGTATCTATGGTAGAAGTATGGTAGAAGTATGGTAGTGAAGTACCAAGAATGGAAAAACAAGCACCACATGTACTCACCAGCAAATCGGTATTAACGGATCAACACCTAAGTGGATATATAGGAATAACATTTATTGGGGGAGGAGGGAATGAGTATATACAAACGTAATGAGTGAGATGTGCAACGTTTGGAGGATGGTCATGCTTGAGGCTCTGCCTCAAGGGGGGAGGGGGACATGGCCAATATACATAACCGTAATATTTGTATCCCCATAATATGCTGAAATTAAAAAAAAAAGTAAAAAGAAAAAAAAAATATATATATATATATATATTACCAGAGCAAAAAAAAAAAAAAAAATAGGGGATGTTTCATCTCATATATAAATGAGTTCATCCTTTGAATAAAATTGTTCTTGTTCATTAAGCTCAGTAGGTTACAATAGCCTTTTCAGTATCTGGAGTTCTCCTTCCCACGGACTTTCACAATTAAGAAGGCAGCCGTTAATTTAATTGTTAAAATAACAATTAAAAGCACCCATGTCTTGTTATTTTGGCCCTTAGCAACAGCCATCCTCGGGTTTGTGTAAGGGTGGGAAAGGAGAAGAGAAAGCAGACACCTGCTGGGCATTAATCTAATGAGGGTTCTCCATTTGGCAGCCAGCATAGACCAGCTCCTGTTTTGCAGAGCAGTTACCCCGGGGTGCTGGAGAGGAGAAGACAAAGGCAGAGCAGGTGCTGAGCTTTCCCAAGTCACCATTCAGGAGGGCTTTGTTTTGTGCCAGAAAGTTGGTATGGGCCGCTAATGAAACTTGGAAGTTGCAACTGGGCATGCGCAAGTAGACAAACGCATTCTCCGAGCCTCCAGACCAAGCCGAGGGAAGCAACCTGAGAAAAAGCTCAGAGAAACAAAATCATCTTAGCTTGGAGCATATAGTGGCTATGTAGTGAGTGAGCTGGGTTGAGAAATGCCTTTCCCTTTCTCAGCCAACCTCATGTGTTTGGAGGCATGTCTCCAAATGGATGATGTCATAGAGCAGAGATATGTAAACGGAAATTGATACCCATCAATCACAATATACCAGGCAATCAACGGCTCCACTGAGGGTCTGGTTCTCACAAAGAAATGATCCCTAAATGCCACAAAGGAGCAACCTGCAATGCAATCTCCTTTCTCTAAATGATGTAAAAAAAGGGCCTCATCTAAAGAAAGCACAGAGGGAGGTTTTCAGGGCACTTTTTTTTCTTTTTGGTCAAAGGTCTACTCTTGCTAGCAAGGGGAAAATCTGTCACGTCATAAGGATTACAAAAGGTAGTGTGAAGGCATAAAATAGAATGGAAAGACCACATGCAATGGGAATCAGGAGACCTGGATCTTGTCCCAGACTCAGAAGAAATGTTATCTAACCTCAACAGGTCTCAGTTTTCTCATCTGTGAAACATGGGGATTAGGCTAGATTAGATTGTCCCCAAGTCTCTTGCTGTTGTGAGATTCTGTGATCCTTTATTATTAAATACTGGCACTGTTCTGAAATGAAGCCATGCTGGACACTTAGAGAAATTTCAGATTCAATGAAATTTCGATCCTTCATCTATAAGAACAGTCAATGCAATAAAACAACAAGCAAACAGAAATGGAAATTAAATTGACTACCATAATAGCTCTTAGTACAATTGCCTTGTTCATGTTTTAACAAAGTGGTCATTTGAGAGGGAAAATTTGAACAGAAAGCATTAAGCAAATAGTACTCATCATTTCCAGCATCTGAAAGCAAAGAATTAGTAAAATGTAGATAATGGGGGAAAGGAGTCACAATTGCTGGCATTCAGTATTACACTTTCTGACAATGTAGAGAGAAAAAATATATTAATTAATATAAACCAATTAGAAAACATCCTCCTTGCATAAAAAGCTATTAATTGGCTATAGTGACTTTCAGGGGTATCTGGTACGAAGTCTCAGTTTTGCAAATTCAATACATTCTCACTAATGACCATGATAAGGGATTTTAGACAAAAATAGTCTCTTTCTCTCCATCTGGGAAGCCAGGCCAGGCTCAATAGAGAAATGCTAGTGGTCGATTGGACTAAGCACAGATGCAGGGTGGAAAGTTGTCCATTCGAATCCACCTCTTCCCACGCCTTCCTGTTCTCAGCTGCATCCCAGGACCGAGCTCAGTGCGGCCACACAGAGGACACCCAGCAACATGTCACTGAATATACTCGCACATCTTGCGGGAATGTCGTCATTCCTTTATCTTCTTCATCTTTGTCAGTTATTCACTACTCATTCATTCAAACACTATAAGCCAATCACTACACTCACTGCTGGGGATAAAATGTCATTTCAGCAGACATTGTTCCTCATGGGGAGCTCACTCAAGTAGAAGAGAGAGATGTTAAACAGATGACCACATAAAAATTCAGTATATAATTATAAACAAAGATATGATGGGACCATAAAGGAAAAGGTAGAGCAATGTGAGGAGAGGCCCCACTTTGGTTCTGATCAAGAGTGAGAAACCTGTTCTAGAAGCTTCTTTGAAGCAGTGACTGTTAAAACTAATATCTGAAAGATGAGTGCAGCAGACAAGGCAAAGATGAGGAAGGAGTAATTCAGACATTGGGAATAGCAGGAGGTGGGCCCAAGCGTGGCAGGCAGGAGCAGGGTAGCCAGAGCATAGACGGTGAAAACAGGTCACAAGAGGCCCTGGAGATGTCCGCAGGGGCTGCATCCTGCTGATGGTTAGATGGGAGGGGAGAGGGGGGATGGGTAAATTCACAACTAACAGTGCCTTGTGTGTTGTCTGGGAGATGAGCATGCTTGTAGCTGTGACTTTGGCAGCACAAAGGCAATTTATGTAACCAAAGCATTTGTACTCCCGTAATATTCTGAAATTAAAAAAAAAAATGAATTACCATCAGTAATAGTTGATTGCTGAGTACATACTCTGCATAGGATACTCTTCTATATCCTGAGCCAAAAAGGTAAGACTCAATCCTCACCTCAATCAAATAGAACTCTACTTTGTGAAAATAGGATGATTTTACATGTTTTTTTCCTAATAAAAGAAAAGGTTAACAAGTGACTTCTGCTAGGGGCCAAGGGAACAGGTCACAGACATTGACAGAATGGAGAAGTCACTGGAAACCATCCCAGAAGAAGAAGAACTTGATCTGCACCCTGAAGAGCAGGTAGGACAAATCACACGGGTTCCATGTGTGAAGACCAAGGAAGAAATTCACAAGGATGCTTGGGGAGTCATCTCAGGATGCCTTTGACACTACCCACCTGAGAGGGTAAAATCAAATGAAAAGAGGAGCATCGAGCACATCGTCACACAGACTCCCACACAAAATGTTTGTGTGACTGATTTCAGCAGAGTTTTTTTCTGAATTCCATCGAAACAGAGAGTAGATGACACACTCATTATCTGCTTTTTGTATGTACCCTGCAAAGATTAGTCAAGCGAAAACACAGTCTGCATGTAAATTTTTCCAACTGCCAACAAAAGGAAAATGTATCTGCTCATACCAGCTAACTCAAGATTCAACAGAATGAAGCAGGGAAGGAGGGAATTGTACTTCATCATTTGTAATGTGTCCCTTGGGATAAATTAAACACACATACCTTCACTTAGATGTACCTGTTTTCAAATCTTTCAAGCCAGTTTCATTCACTTTCTCACCACACATGAATGTGAATGAGTGTATTTCTGGATGATTTTGAGTACTTTAAAAGTACGAACTCATTTTATCTTCGCTACCACCCAATGTGGTTGCTAATGGTGTTATCTCCATTTAACAGTTCAGAAAACTGAGACAGAGAGAGGACAGATGATATAACAAGGCCATAACTGGTCAGGGGAGGAACTGGCATTTGAACGTAGGACACCTGGCTCCAGAGCTATGCTCTTACCTTTTGCATTATACCACCTCCTTAATTTGCATAATAAACCAGGGGGTGGCAAACATTTTCTGGGGAGTCCCAGATAGTAAGTATGTTCAGCTTTGCAGGCCATACACCATCTCTGTCTCTACGACTCCATCATGTTGTTGCAATGCGAAAGCAGCCACAGGCAATCTGCAAAACAATTGAGCATGGCTGGATTTAATCCACGGCGGGCCTGATCAACCCCTTACATAAGCTGTCCTTGTGAATAAAAAGGTCACTTTTCATGTATGTATACAGTATGACAAGGATCTTACTTATTGGCCTTTTTAGTCCCCATTTGTGCACTTTCATTTATTTATCCAACAAATATACATTGAGCCCATACTTTGTGCCAGGTACTTTTTTAGACACTGAAAGAAAGTCGGTAAACCAGATACTTTCTATCTTCCTGGAGCTACATTCTAGTGGAAGAGACAGATAATAAAGAAACAATAGAGATAGGCTGGGTATCTGATAGAATATTAGGCAGTGATAAATGCTAAGAATTAAAACAAAACAGGACAAAGGGAAAAAGGGAGACAGTGGTTGCTGCCACAGCTGGTGGTTGAGGAAGGTCTCTGTGTTGGGGAGGCTCGTCTAGAAGTAGTCACTGCAGGCTGGGAGTTGGATGAGAGTTTTTCCCTTTGAAAAGAGAAGATGTCCAAGGAAGGAACCCTGAAGTGCATTTCAAAACTGAAAAGCAAAGGATTCGGCAAAGACTGAGAAGGATAAGGAGAGCTTTGCAATAAGGAGAGTGAAAACAACTGTGTTGCGTGCTGCAAACATCCACATGAAGGAGGTCTGAGAGGTGCCCACCGGGTTTGGCAAGGAGCATGTCCTCGGTGACTTTGACGAGAGCATTTTCAGAAAAGGGAAGAAAGCCTGCTCGAAGGGGATTCAAGAGCAAGTGAAAGAAGAAGAAAGGAAGACAGCGAGTGTGAAAAAACTCCTTCCAGAAATTTGGCTATAAAGGAAAGGAACAGGGTAGATAGAGGATAAGACAGAGTGCAGGAAGTTTTCTGTTTTGTTCTGTTGTTTTTTAAGTAGGAAGACATAACACAATATGCTTGCATATTAATGGAAATCATCCAGTAGAGAAGGAAAAATTGATGAAGTGTGATGAAGAATCAATGCTCTTGTGTTTGAAGTTGATATTCACCTGTATAAGGGGCAAGAAGTATAATTTAGGTATTATATATAATGTTGATCTCCACCTGTACAAGGTGTATAGTGTCATGTCCATGTGACACAGACCAGTGAGCTTAACACAGACACATTAGTTGGGCTCATGTCCGACTAATACACACCAGTAAAACGTAGCAGTTATTTGTGGTCAGCATCGGTTCTAAACCCTTAATGCAATTCCAGTTAAATATTTTGATCATCACCACTGCTCAGAATGCTTCACTATATAATCTTAATTTTTACACATAGTCATTGTGTAACATAATAAACATTTCCTAATATCTTTACTTTTCAATAGAGGTCACTAATAACATTGAAATAAAAAACATTGGATTAAAACCCCAGACATGGGTTACTAATACTCTGATTATTGGTTGATTTTAGCTAGAACACTTCCCTCTCTTTATCTACATTTTGGGGAGTCATTCTGAGTTGCTTGGTGTGGGCATTTTTAGAAATCTTAGGCCTCTCTAAGTAGAGTGATATCTCCTACCTAAACCACTGTATCTGTGGGTTTGCTTGACTGATCCGAGGGTATTGCAAGTGCAAAGCAAATAAGCTTTTGCCCATAAGGACAGACAGCAAGCCCTGAGTATGTCCAACGACAGTGAGGATCCCTGCAGAGTTTATGATATTAGACCTGCTGAGGGGGGCAACCACCACTAACTACATTGCTGAGATCTACAAATGCCCTTGGAGGAAAGGTATCTTGTTTGGAGGAAATTCCAGAATCATTTTCAAATTCCCAGGTTGGCAGACAAAATCACCAATTAACTGAGCAGCATCCTCAAAACTCCTATGATGAACACACAAAGAATAATGCCAAGCTCCCTTAAAATGCTTTCCATTCAGTATTTCCTCATTTTTTTTACACTGTAGAACAAAAACGTTTAGAGTTAGGGGATGGGGAGTAGCTGAATATATTTGGAGCAGATACTGCAGCTCCTTAAAGGCAGTCACTTTGTCATTTTTGTATCTCACCAAACAGCACTCATGCAGGTGTTGGATGCAAGGACGGATGAATGAATGAATGAGCAAACACATTCCCAAGAGGCTAGCTTTGGGTAGATCATGTCTGATTTCTCACATGCTGTTTGTGTAGCTAATACTGTATGGTTTATTTATCTTTCCCCTTGTTTTTCATGTATAAGTAATTGAAGTCTAATTTCTCAAGCTAGATTTAGCTAACAAAGCTTTAATGATACTCTAAATCAGGCGTCCTCAAACTACGGCCCGAGGGCCACATGCAGGTATTTTTGCCTGTTTGTTTTTTCACTTCAAAATAAGATATGTGCAGTGTGCATAGGAATTTGTTCATGGTTTTTTTTTAAACTATAGTCCGCCCCTCCAACGGTCTGAGGGACAGTGAACTGGCCCCCTGTTTAAAAAGTTTGAGGACTCCTGCTCTAAATGTTTATAATCTAGTATCAAAAGTATATTTGAGTTTTGTGCTACTTTCTCTCTCTCTCTCTCATGTATATATATTTATATATATATATATATATAAAATTTTATAAGCACAGATCTATACATGTGTAGTCACCAGTCTCTCATCAGACCATTCACTCATTCAACACACATTCGCTAGTGTGAGTGAGACAGTGTTGTAAACGCTGGCGATACCGAATGAAAGAAGGCAGCAGACACCAGTGAGCTCACTGACTGGAGTCTGTGCCATGACAAAGCACAGGGGTTATTTTAATCACAGCTCACTTCTCCATCATCAGCTTCCCTGATGTCTCTAACATTCATCTTTGAATCATCCAGGCCAAGTCAATGTCTGAATCCTGCTCATTTTCCTTTGGAAATACCCCTTCTCACTCACTAGCCAATGAGTTAGCCAACAAGTGTAGCATCATTATATAACCCACATGAGGGCAAGACCCAGAGCTCCTTCATTTTCTTCAGCCTTTACCCAAAGATGTCATCTTGGAAAGACTTTTGTTCCTGCTCCTGGCTGTTACAGGGGCCTTTGGAAAAGTCATGACTGAGACTAAATTTCAGGTCCCTTGAGTATAAAATAAGAGGATTGGCATCAATAGTCTTAAGATCTTCTAACTTCCAATAACTGTTATTATTTAATACGAAAGAATTGTTCATTGCTCAGCTATAAGGAATCTCTGGCACCTAAAAGTGTATTTTGAGGGAAGTGTAACTTAGCAGTGAAATTTGACCTTTGAAGTGCCCTGAAGAATCAGGGACCTGCTTTCAGATGCAACTACCTACTTTAATAGGAGAAGCACAAAATTAAGAGCTCTTGAAAAGAGTCACAACTAAATAGAAAGGAAACCACACTTGCTGAGTATTGGACCCAATTTTCCCAAGCCAGGTGCAAACGACAACTTAAATTTGGACAGAAAATTTTTATTTTTTAAATCTTATCCTCCCTTTAATTATAGAAGATCAAATAAGGGATTGCTCTTGGAAAATGAAGGCAGCAATTTTTGGCAAATGAGCCAATGAGCCCTGGACTAGGATCACAAAGATTTTCAACCTACGGCCCCTCCAACAGTAATGGCTGATGGCATTAGGCACCTTCCTGGCCCCATTTTCTTACCCCTAAAATTAAATGGTCAAATCCAGAGCCTGGAAAGTTCTCATGCAGTTCTATCACAAAGTGGTTTTAGAAAGTCTGTAACATAAGCATCAGTTTAGCAGCATTAGATACTCAACAATCCAAGAACTCATAATTCTGATTTCAGGCTACATTACAACAAACTCATAGTTTCCTGTGCTCAAGGAAATCCAAGTGGCACAGATCAATGCATTTAATAATTAAGTACCTATATTTGCATGGAACTTGGTAGGCATTAGAGCAGACACAGATAAATATATCTTAGACCTTGTCCTCAGGTACTAATAGAGGTATATATAAGATGCACACAATCCATTTATTCCTTTAGCAAGACTTTAGGCTAACTTTTCCAGGCACTTTCTGCTCTAGGCACTGAGACAATGAAAGACACAAAGTAGAACATGACACAGTCAAAGTTCAGAGGAGCAGAGGAAGGAGGAGGCATAGCAAATTAATATGATTAGGAAGAGCCTCAAGAATAAAATAAAATTTGGAGTGAGGATTGGTCATTGAGCAGAGGTTTGATGGATAGAGGTGGACAGGGAAGCATTCCTAGTGGAAGGAATGGCCTCAACAATTATGCAGAATTACAAGTCTGGGTGGCTTTTTCCAAGCTGTGAGCATGAAATTTAGAATATGGGAAAATTCAAAGATGAGATTTGAAAAGGAGACTGAATAAGAGTCAGAGTATGAGGTAGATTGGATGCCAGGCTAAAGAACTGAAATTTGTTATGATAATAATGTGGATTTGCATCAAGGCAAGGCATGCATTTTAGGAAAATTGTTTTATAGCTGCTATTACGGTTGTGAGTAGGGAAAAATAGAAAGAGGAGGAGATGAGAGGATGTTGCCAGAGAAACCTTTAGGCACAAAGATGCTTATTATTAAATTATTTATATTAAGTGGAAAGTAAGAAATCACTCTAAGGACTGATAACAGAGGTAGGTTGGAATATTACACAATTATTGACACATTTACCAGGAGTTTGTAATAACATGGGGAAAATACCTATTTTATATAGTTAAATTTAAAAAGTTGTGAGACAATATATATATGTACACACTTATATGTATGTATATATGTGTGTATATATGTGTACAATTATGAGTCACTTAATGACAGGGATACATTTAAGAAATGCATTGTTAGGTGATTGCATCATTGTGAAAACATCCAGTGTACCTATACAAAACTGGATGGTGGGCCAGGCGCGGTGGCTCACACCTGTAATCCTAGCACTTTGGGAAGCCGAGGTGGGCGGATCATTTGAGCTCAGGAGTTCGAGACCAGCCTGAGCAAGAGTGAGACCCTGTCTCTACCAAAAATAGAAAAAATTAGCCGGGCATGGTGGCACATGCCTGTAGTCCCAGCTACTCGGGAGGCTGAGGCAGAAGGATCGCTTGAGCCCAGGAGTTTAAGGTTGCTGTGAGCTAGGCTGACACCACAGCACTCTAGCCTGGGCAACAGAGTGAGACTCTGTCTAAAAAAAAAAAAAAAAAAACCAAACTGGGTGATGTAGCCTACTACACACCTAGGCTATATGGTATAGCCTATTGCTCCTAGACTACAAACCTGTACAGCATGTGACTATACTGCAAACTGTAAGCAATTGTAGCATACGGTATTTGTGTATCTAAACATAGAAAAGGTACAGTAAAAATATGGTATAAAGGACAAAAAATGGTACACCTGTACAGGATTCTTAACATGAATGGACTGGAAGTTGCTCTGGATGAGTCAGTGAGTGGTGAGTGAATGCTAAGGCCCAGGGCATTACTGTACACTACTATAGACTTCACAAACACTGTTCACTTAAGTTACACTAAGTGTATTCATAAAAAATATTTTTCTTTCTTCAATAATAAATTAACCTTAGCTTACTTTAACTTTTTTAGTTTATAAACTTTTTAATTTTTTTAACTTTTTGACTCTTTTATAACACTTAGCTTAAAACACAAACACATTGTACAGCTGTACAAAAATATTTTCTTTTTTTATATCCTTGTTGTATAAGCTTTTTTCTATTTCCAAATTTTGTTTGTTTGTTTGTTTTTACTTTTTAAACTTTTTTGTTAAAAACCAAGTCACAGGCCAGCATGGTGGCTCACGCCTGCAAGTCTAGCACTCTGGGAGGCTGAGGCAGGAGGATCGCTTGAGGTCAGGAGTTCGAGACCAACCTCAGCAAGAGCGAGACCCCGTCTCTACTAAAAAATATAAAGAAATTAGGTGGACAACTAAAAATAGAAAAAATTAGCCAAGCGTGGTGGTGCACCTCTAGTCCCGGCTACCCGGGAGGCTGAGGCAGGAGGAGTGCTTGAGCCCAAGAGTTTAAGGTTGCTGACGCCACGGCACTCTAGTCCAGGCAACAGAGCGAGACTCTGCATCAAAAAAAAAAAAAATCCAAGTCACAAACATATTATTGGCTTCCACCTCCACATCTTATCCCACTGGAAGGTCTTCAAGTGTAGTAACATACATGGAGCTGTCATCTCCCTTGACAACAGTGCTTTCTTCTGGAACACCTCCTGGAAGACCTGCCTGAGGATGTTTTACAGTTATCTTTTAATAACTAGAAGGATGACACTCTAAAAAAAATGATAAAAATCATGCCACATACATAAACCAGTAACATAGTCATTTATTATCATCATCGAGTATTATGTACTGCTAGGCAACAGGAATTTTTCAGCTCCATTATAATCTTATGAGACCACGGTTGTATATGTGGTTTGTTGTTGACAAAAATGTCATTATGCTGTGCATGACTGTATATGTGTATATGTATAAATCTAAAATATGATTGGAAAAATATCTAAGATAAAACACACAGTTATTTCTAATTAGGGAATTTGTAGGTGAAGTTTCTTTTGATGTCAACTTATCCTTATTTTCCTTAATTTTTACAAAACATAATACTATTATGAATAGCAAGAAATAACATTTTTCAAAGAGTTTAGGGTAAGAGGTAATGGTGACCTGAGCTCTGGAATTAGCGAGAGGATTAGAAAGCAGAAACTGAGTGATATAATGGGGAAAATATGTTTTTGGATTCCATAGACGCTTCAGTTTCTTTCTCCATTTTGGCACCAAACTTTTCAAATTCCATACGCAAGTGGCTATGAAGAGTAGTGTTTAAAAACATCAGCTCTGGAGTCAGATGGCTTGGATTTGAACTCCCTTCTGCCACTGCCCTCCCTTGGTGACCTTAGGTAAGTCACTCTCTAAGCCTCAGTTTCTTTATCTTTAAAAAGGGAGTGATAATATCAACTTCATATGACGGTTAAAAGGACCCAATAAGGTAATACATTGAATCATTTAGTAAAATGCTTTCACATAGCAAGAACTCAGTAAAGGCTAACTGCTATTTTTATGATTATTATTTGTCTTGTCCACCCTCTAAGCAAAGATCAGGTAGAAATGGAAGCTAATCTATTCTCTCTAGATCATCAGAGAGAGAGAGAGGTAACAACCGTGCAAGTGGACCAGTAAAAACCACTACCACCCAGCGTTGCATTCGTACACACAACCAACATCGGAACCTCTGTGCCTGTCTCCAACTCTAATCCAGTTATCCTCTTCTGTTCTTGGCTGGACTTCAGCTCTCTAGTGCCTCCTGAAACATGATGATTATGCTGCTATGCACCTTGCCAGTACATCCT
Organism: Cheirogaleus major; assembly: GCA_963574435.1. Lineage (NCBI taxonomy): Eukaryota > Metazoa > Chordata > Mammalia > Primates > Cheirogaleidae > Cheirogaleus > Cheirogaleus major. Next base: position 18,771 of record CAUYPO010008686.1, read on the forward strand.
CCTCAGTTAAAAACTAAATTTGATTCCTGACTGTGTGTACATCACACTGACTTGAAGTCCTCATTCTACAACGTTATCAGCCCACAAAGTATTACATGGATCTACGGATGTTCACCATGAAATGGTAGAGCTACATCATTGCTTTTAGAGAATTTCCAAAAGATGCCAAAAGGAAGCAGAATTCCTTCCTCTTGGGACCATCTTGCGTGACAATGTGTACTTCAGGAATTAAAATAGAAGCTTTGTTTATTGTAAACTAAAAACCAGCCAAAAGGAAGTAGTGCCTTTGTACTGTGACTTTTCTGGATCATAAAATACGCTTCATTATTCATCACTACAAAACAGAGGCATTTCTGTTGTTAGTCTTGAAGAATTATGTAGCTATCCTCCAAAATATATTCTTGACCTCCCTTGAAGGAGGAACAAGTCCATTATTTTTTATTTGCTGCTTCAAATTCTACTTTCCATCATCCCATTTTTCCCCTCTTCCTCTTCTCCATATTAATATATATAGTATAGACAGAAGGGACTATCAAATAGGATATAAACTGATAAAATAAATAAATCCATTTATATTTTTTCTTTTTTTATTTAGCTTTTGAGACGTGAAGAATGAGAAATAAATCCATTTAAAAGTGTTTAAATAAGATCTCCATATCTGCATATAAATCCACGTAGGCAAATATTCAAGCTAATTATATGCCCTCATAGTTAAATTCTTCATCCTTGAGTCAATAAATAAAAAAACTTATATAGAGAGAAACCAGAAACACTATCAATGGTACACAGTAGCAGCTAGGCAGCTGCAAAGTCAGGGAGAGAATACAGGAGCCCTCTCTGCCTCTCCTATTTAGTTATTTCTCCACGCTATCCCCTTCAGAGCAATGATAACACCCAACCTTTCTTGGAAAGCACTACATTTTTCAGGCTATGTTTCTTTTGGAGTTGTTCTAGAGACAACAGCATCATTAAAATTTGAGGCAAGGGACAGACCCAATGTCTATCTGGTTGCTATTAGTGTTTTGGAAGCTCCAAATGAAACGCTGCTAGTTAGCAACTAGAGGTGTTGATCAAACAATAGTTTGCCAGCCAACATGAAAACTAGATGTACCCAGATGACTTCACTCTCAAGCATTGGAATTTGGGGGCATGTGGGTAAAGCTTGACCAGTTATGGTATTGACCACAACAGAGCACATGGATATATGACACAAACTCATATATTGAGTTTATGGCATGCCAGAGACAGCTATTCCACGTGACATTACCAACTTCATAATCCAAAGCAATTTTGTTCCAAAGCACTAAAACCATTAGAGATTGTGATAATCTATTGACTAATTAATCTATCTCATAGTCTATCTTGCACTTCATTTTATAAACTGAGAATACACTTCAGGCATGAAAATATGGGAAAGCATTCAGATATGAGTTGCTGAAATTATTACAAGGAAATCTCACTGCACACCATACAAGTTATGTTGACATGGAAGAATATCTCCCCATCAGTCTGAGTAAACTATTACATAACAGCTAAGCTATAATAAAATCCTGATTCCAAATCAAATAAGTCTCCCAGACTTCTAAAATGAGTCACCAACAGCTTTATAAACATACAAAATACTTGACAAGGAAGTCTCTGATAATTTTTTAGTAATTATGTCTGCAAATTGTTCCTTGCTGACATCACCATTAGAAATGGTTTCCCATAAGCTTGCATTGCCTCTTCACATCTGTTCATTAATCACTAATGCTTTGAATATTTCTATCATTATTAGGTAATTCACAGGGTTTACATGTCTCCTCAGTGGAATTTTTAATTAGTGGAATCAGTGTGATCAAAGCTGTTATAATCATGGTCTCATGTTCCTTGCAGGTTTTTTTAGTGCAGATTCAGATATTGACATACCTTTATCCTAAAATCATATTTCACAAACAAAGATGACATAACTTCAAAACATCTTGAAAAAAAATGCAAGGAAGAGAGAAGGAGCCGGGTTGAAGGGTCACTGAGTTGACATATTTTGTGTTTAAAGACATTTCAAAGCACTGGCGTCATCTCTCTTTGTGTTGGACATGAGATTTAAAGTCCTGCTCTGACATGTGATTCAGAGACCAGCTCTGAGCCAAATACGAGTGTCAGATGCTAGGTTCCGCATACTGTATTGTCTGGCAACAAGTGCAGGAGAGAGTAAGAGCTATGCAAGCCGGTCCTGCTAATCTAGAATAAAGAAAGAGCAGTCACAGCCTAGGCACAGGGGTTCATCCCAGGAAGGAGGGCAACAGAGCAGAAAATTTAAATCTAAGACCTGGGAAAGTGGTTGGGAACAAGAGTGCTCCTTAGCCTAAACTGGGCCATTATAATGGATGTGACCCAGAATAAACTAAGTCCTTGATCTCTCTGTAACTGTACTCATCCAGTGATAAACACTGGCTCCTTGGAAGCCTGAGAAAGTACAATATTTAGAGGAGTTCAAAATGTGTCTAAATGGAATTTGGATCTCTCCCTAAATGACCTGTGTGGTTGGCATGCTAGAAGCTTGCCACTGGAATACCACTGGAATGAAGATGGTTGAACAGCCAAAGGCACAAGCACAGTACTTCCTGTTGAAAACAAAATTGCTGTATTCATCAGGCCTGAAGCCTTCAGTTGAATACTTAGAATAAACATATGGGCAAGAGAAGATGTTTTCTATGGGAAAAGGGAAGTTCAGAGGGTAGGGTTTAGGTTAATCCAAAAGAAAAGTTTTCTATCATTAGAACTATCCAACACAGTAATGGGTTAACTAACAAAACAGCAAGTATTTTACAACAGGAAGCTTTCCAGTAGAAGTTGTGCATAAGTGTCATATAAGTAATCCATTCATTGATTTATTCACTTTATTGATTCACTTCATTGATTTATGATACTTTATTTATGGAATGCCTGTTAAGCATAGGTACTGAGAACGCAAAGATTAATAAAATATAACCCTCAATATCCAGGAGTTGACAAAACAATGGATGAGGCATATCCCAAAACAGAAAATTAAAACACAACATAGTGAATGATAAGCTGATAAACAAGGCCCAGGTTTGGGCCACACATGAGACCTGACTTCAGAAGGAGCTGCAGAAATATACTATATTATTCTACTGGGCCTCTGAGTGCTTTACTGTGCTTTTCAAAAAACAAAAACAAACAAAAAAAGCAGATCTTCAGATCCATTGGCCATGGTACTGGAAAAGAAAATGATGCCCACCCCTTTAATTTAAAGAGAAGCAGCAGTTGGAGTAATTGGAATAGAATGGTAGAACAAGAAATGCTGTTGAATAAAAGTGAATCAGTTGGGGGTAAAAGAAAGTGATAATGGTAGACCCTTGGAAATCATGCTTTCTATAGCAAAAAGTTCTCTTTCTCTCTGCCTCTGACCAAGGAAGTAAATGTCTTCTCATCACCCTAATTATAAGTAATTTCTGACTTCAGAAACCTGCACTGAAAGGAAAATTCACACACACACACACACACACACACACACACACGCCTGTCTCCATAAGCCAACCACAGAAATTATTTAAAAATTAATAGTTTTATAACCTATGCCACAACATTTCAAAATGATTTTTAGACCCCAAGAATAGAATAAATATTATTAGAAAAGAATTTATGCTGAAATAGAATGAAAACTAATCATCTATTTCATATAAGCTCCCTAAGACAGGGAAACTAAAAGATGGCAACCATGAACCACTGGCAATTATTCTGAGGAATTATGAAGAATATGGAAGGTGACAGAAGCTTGGAGAAAGAAAAATGTGGTTCCAGACCAAGCCCACCAGGAGGCTCACTAAATTAAGCAAGAAATATCAACTTGTTTCCTGTTCTGACAGCTTAGAACTTTGACTGTCTGAAAAGGAAGGACAGTTGACAAGGTGAGTCATGATGTCCTGAGGTGGGGGAGATGAAGAAACGTGGGCTGAAATAACCAGTTGGTTGGTGACTTTGCAACTGGCGGAATGACTGTAACCCAAGTGGGATGATGATGGCAGGCACTGACCCTAGAAGGGCCTCCCCCAGTCTTATGTACTGTCCCCATATCATCACTGAATTAAATGAGAATGCTGATGGTATGCCGATTATATACCTAGATAACAACACATGGAGAGGGATACCTGAGTAGTTAGTTGAGAAAATTCTGTTCCGGAAGAGATTTTTGTCGTCAGGGAGCAACAGGTGTAATAGCTCTAAATAGAAAATTCTGTAGCTGATCTAGAAATTCCCATTTTAAAAGTAAAGAAAGGAGAAATGAGGTTTAAGAAGAGAAAACTTGAAAGTAACCAGAGTCATATCACAATATACCGCCACTACTGAAAGCCAATGAGAAATTTTCAGTAGTATTAAAAGTATGATTGAGGCCGGTCATGGTGGCTTGCGCCTGTAATCCTAGCACTCTGGGAGGCTGAGGCGGGTGAATTGTTTGAGCTCAGGAGTTCGAGACCAGCCTGAGCAAGAATGAGACCCCATATCTACTAAAAATAGAAAGAAATTAGCTGGACAACTAAAAATATATATAGAAAAAATTAGCCGGGCATGGTGATGCATGCCTGTAGTCCCAGCTACTTGGGAGGCTGAGGCAGTAGGATTGCTTGAGACCAGGAGTTTGAGGTTGCTGTGAGCTAGGCTGATGCCATAGCACTCTAGCCCAGGCTACAGAGTGAGACTCTGTCTCAAAAAAAGAAGTATGATTGAGAAGGTAGAACAAAGACTAAGAGTAGAAATTGAAAGTATGTAGATTTCAGCCCAACACAAGGAAGAACTTTCTGATATCTAAACTGTTTAAAAATGTAGCAGGTTTCTGGAGGAAGGTCAGAGGGTATTGGAGCAAATTATTCCTTTGTGACCATATAAAGCTGTGTTATCCAACACAGCAGCTACTAACCACATGTGGCTAGTAAGCATCTGAAGTGTGACTAGCCCAAATTGAGATGTCCTTTAGTTGTATAATGCACTCAGAGTTTTGAAGCCTTGGTAAGAAAAAAAAGAAATATAAAATATCTCATTAGTAATTTTTATAATGATTACATGCTGAAGTGATAATAATTTGAACATGCTGAGTTAAATAGAATATAGTATTAAAATTAATTTCACCTGTTTCTCCTTATTTTTTAATGTGACTAGTAGAAAATTTAAAACTACATACATATATGTGGCTTGTGTTTTGGGCTCACATTCTATCCCTAGAGGACAGCCCTGGGTGGTAAGAGCCTGAGCAAGCACAGACAGTTTGGAGGGAGGGTTACATGTTGGAAAAGGAATGGGCTCAACCTCCACATATTCTTCAAACTTCAAATTTTAGGCTGTAGATTACAGAATTGTCAATAGAAACTGCAAAATAACTAATAACTTCATTGTCAGATGCAGATGCCTTTCTAGCAACTAGCATTTGTTGGTTTAAGAGTCCTGTTCAAGTTCAGACCATTTGTGGAAGAAGCTAAATGGCAATGACTCATTACACAAGTGTCTTTAGATTCATGGCATTTCCTAACAGGACCATCATGTTGATCAGTCATCATGTTGATATCTGTTCACATAGAAGGTTAAACTAACAAATCATTAGCCTGAAAATAGGCACTTAGAATAGCTATATTCAAGAATTTCCTAATTCTTGGTTTCTATAGTATCCTATAAATAGGATGCTTAAGAGTTTGATAATTGAATGGGAAAAAAGTTTCAGAGAAGAGCAAAGCAACTCAGCCTCAAATATTTATTCTTTATGTTAAGGAAAACTGAGGGGGCAAGTATAGTCTATGTTCATAAAATCATTATGGATGAACTGGATGAAATGGATGCTTTTCATATTTCAAAACTGAATTGTTTATCTCCTTAACTAGGTCATTATAATCACCTTGAAATCAGTATGCTAGTCCCTTATACATGAAGTGTGAGCTTTGTATGTGAAGAGATATGTTAGGCACTAGATAGATACTTGCTGCATGTAGAGATTATAGGAAGGAAACAAAAAAAAGAGAGATTATAGGAAGGTTCACTATTTTGGAAAAGGAGGTTCATTTTCAGACAGAAGTGAAATTTTTCAGGTAAGCCCTGGAGCAATATAAGAAGATATCCTATTTCATATCACTGCAAATTCTAACCCTACCTTCCTCCCTTCAGAAATCCACAAGCCCCTCAAGGAGTTTATAATCTAGCTAAGGAGTTCACAATCATGGGTCATACGATATTAGAGCTGGAGAAACCAGCCCTGAAATTTCTCCTGTCTCTAATCTTGGCCTCTTAAATTCCGCCTGTGTATATTACTTCCTAGGTATCTTGTACAATTACAAAAGTTTAGCATTTCATGGGGCAAAGGAGAGAGTAGGGAGTGGAGGTGGTGGTTACTGATGATAATAATCTTAGACTGGAAATGTTCTGCTTTTCAGTGGTTATGAGCACTGATGATCTAGAAATTCTGACAAAATTTCAGGATTTCAAAGCTCTACAGAGACTGCTTATGTAATTGCTATCCTTATTGCCTTAAATGCATTTGGCTTGATAGAAATCTAATGATGGGGACTTAAAAGTCAAATGACACAAGTAATTAAGAATAGCCACGAAGGATGATGTAAAGTCATCTCCATTTCAAACTGGAGAAAGCACAAAAATGTTCTACCTAGTGGATCATAGATAAAAATAGCTACCATCTACTGGTGCCAGGTACTTTTCATGATTCTCTCATTCAATACTCACAGCCAATTTATGAGATGGGTGCTACATTATTCCTATTTAATACATGAGGAATCCAAGGCAAAGAGAGGTTTTGTCACTTGTCAAAGGCTATCCAGTCTTTGGGGCTGGAACTCAGTCCCACACTGATCTGATTCCAAAGCC
>CAUYPO010008690.1:0-14873 GCA_963574435.1 Cheirogaleus major
TGTAGTCCCAGCTACCCGGGAGGCTGAGGCAGGAGGATCACTTGAGCCCAGGAGTTTGAGGTTGCTGTGAGCTAGGCTGATGCCACGGCACTCTAGCCCAGGCAACAGAGTGAGACTCTGTCTCAAAAAAAAAAAAAAAAAAAAAATGAAATTGAGTCCATCCTACAAAGAGAAATTGATTCTATCCTACACAGCAATTATATATTCATTTGAGTGGGGGCAAGGGGTGGGGGCATAGGAAAATGGAAATAAAATACCTGATAGGGAATTTCCAGTCCATGCTAATGTAGATGTGGTTCAATGTTAACTGCCGAGATCATCCCAGTGGTTAAGAGCAAAGACCCAGGTCCCAGAATTAGACACACCCCTGGTCCAAATCACAGAATCACAATTTACAGTAACAACTTCTCTGAGCCTCAGTCGCCTGTGTAAATTGGGGTTAATACTCCTGCTTACCAACATGAGCCTTAAATGGGGTGATATATAAAAAGCCCTTAGCACAGAACCTGGCACATGAATGCTCAATCTATTTCAACTTTCTAAATTTTCAACTTACTTTTTTAAGAGAAAATACATTCACAAGGTTCAAAAAGCAAAATAATATTTTAAAAAATATAGTGAGAAAACCAACTTCCACTAATCCTATCCAGTGTTCCTCCCTCTTTCTTTAACCATTGATAAACACTTTTGTTAGTTTCCTGTGGATACTTCCTATATTTCTTGAAGCAAATATAACTATTTAGCTACCTTATATAAAAGGTGGAAACCAGTATGAACTTTCTCTGCACCTTGCTTTTTTTAATTTAACAATATATCCTGGAGATTATTCTATATCAGCAAAAACAGAGTTTCCTATTGTTTCCTTGCCATTACATAATATTCCATGGATGGCTATGCTATTCCCTACAGATGGAAGCTTAGGTTATTTCCATTCTTGCAATTACCAATAACACTGAAATGAAAAATGTTGCACACACGTTCTTCCATACTTGTGCAGGTGTATCTGCAATATAAATATCAGAAAGTGGGATTGCTGGGTCAAAGGGAAAATGCCAGCATAGTTTTGATGTATACTGGTAAGTTATTACCAAAGGAGTTGTATCATTTTGCACTAGCAATGTATGACAGTTTCTGTTTTCCTACAGCCTCACCGACACAGAATGTCTTAAAGATGGTTATTATTTTGCTTATTGTTGTTGTTATTGTTGTTGCAATGTTGTTTGTGCCAAATTTTTTTATACATTTTGTGTATGGATACACCCATAGTCATCTCAAACTTTATTTAAAGAAAACACCGCAGGATAAAAACAGGCTGTAATGAAAAAGAAGCAATCAGAGAATTAGAAATAGTTCTTGGGAATTAAAAATATGATCGCTGAAAAATTTTTTTATATCAGCAAATGTGCTGGAATATAGAGTAAACATGACCGAAGACCAAATTAGCATTTGGGCACATCACGTCAAGGAAGTCCTTCAGAATATGGAGCTAAAATTTTTGAGCAAAATATGCTTTAGACCTATATTTCCATATCAAACAAGTATCACCCTTCTACCAAAAATGAATTCAAGATGCATGCCAGAAAAATGAAAAAGGAAACCAAAACAAGCAGAAGACGTGGTATGCAAGGGATGGTGGCACTAACCTAAGAAGGCATGACATACAGGCAGCAGGCCCAGGAAGACAGAAGAACGAGAAATGAACACATGAAATCAACAGGCTGTGTAAATAATGTCATAAAGAAGAAAGTAGATATTTTTTCACACAAATCATATTAAAGAGCAAGATGTTTAAAAACAAAAGGTAAAGGAATGTGTCTCTTCTGCTAACAAGTTTAGTGTCTTGTTAGTGAAGGCAGACACTACTGAATACTTTACATAGAGAGAATTAAAGGTGTGGGGAATCGGTCCTGCAGCCAGGGTTTAGCAAGAGCAGTAAGCAGTGGTGTGCTGGTAAGTGGTCAAAAACCAGCTCTTGTGCAAAAGCCCTGATTTGTTATGTTTGCCAAGTACATACTCCCACCATGGCCAATTTCAAGCTATACTTTGTGACATGCTAAATCAATTAACAGTGTCTCTATAGGGTGGGTCATTTTTGTCTGGCTCCACAAGACCTGTCAACCTCCTCATTTCCACAGGAGCCAACTCTCTGCACTGTGACCCACTCTATGGGGCAAAATCTCCATGGCCCTGTGTCCATTTTCTTTTTTCTTTTCTTTTTTTAATTTTTAATTAATTTATTTTTTTTTCCTGTGTCCATTTTCTAATGGACAAAAAATTTAGTGACATCAATGGAGAGTAACTGGACAATTGTAACCCTCATGAACTTAGAGTTCCATTTGGGTTTAGCCTTGGAGAGATGTCACATTAAAGAGACACAGTGCTATAGTCAACAGTATTACAAAAAGGAATTGTATTCCCCCCTCACGTCTTCCAAGACATTAACAGATATTCGCAAGCAATACTTATTAAAAGTCCCTGTCCCCAGTAGGAACCATTTCATGACATATATGTATATCGAAACATAACATTGTACACTTTAAATATACCTAGATACCAGCAAAGGTGGATGCTCGAAGACACCGTCAGAATCGATTACTCTTTCCTGCTCTCAGCTACTGTCGGTGAGGGCTTCCCTCTCTCCACGTGGTGGCAAAGGGAGCTGGCACAGTTCCAAGGAAGGAGTGTCACTGACAGTTTCAGCAGCCGGAGGTAGGAAGTGAATCCTGATTGGCCCAGTTTGGGTCATGTTCCCAGCCCTGATCAATCACAGTGGCCAGGTAAATGGAGCCCTCTGATTGGCTAGACCTGGGGCACATGTTCACACCGAAAGTTGAGAGACCCAGATCTGGACTAGAGGAGCCAGAGGCAATGGCAAAGGAATGCTCTGCAGGTAAAACCATACCCGTCCACTCCATAGCTCCCTCCCTATCTCCTGTTTCATTCTCCGCATCACAAAAGTCCAGGGAAACTACTGGGCAAAGACAGAGTCTCCTCCAAGGGCCTCAGTTGCTGAGCAGCAGACACCACACCGAATGCTCTTTCTTTTAAGGGGGAGGGGCACTGTAAGCACATATATTAATTATTTAACCACATAAATTAACTCGGGGCATTCTGGATATATTTGGGGGGAGATCCTAAATAATTCATATTTGAATCATAATGCATACATATTCTAATGCCAGATGATTGGAAAATTATACACCAGAAATACTGTTCATGCAAATATGCATCTTTACACTGCATGAAGAAGGAACCACAGCATAATTAATAATAATGAAGGCAAAGTAACTGTTATTTTAATTCTGAATTAAATTCTGTTTGATTAAAATGCATTAAAAGTAAGCTTATGATTTAAAGTGTATATACTTTAAATCATGCACATATATATAATTATTTTACATAAAACCATAAAGGTAAGCATATCATATATATTGAAGGGGATTTCCTTCTCTAGAGAAATCTCTTTGGTTTTCCCTTTCTTTTTTCTATTAGCTTCTGTCTCTTCTTTCCTTCTTTTCCTCTTCCTTCCACACCTCTGGTTTATATACTCCCATCTTTTTCTCCACGCCTATGTAATTTTATACAAATACATATACACATATGTATTTGGATACAATACATATAGATATGCAATTATGCATATGCAAATGTACATATATATACACCGAATACCCAGGGGTTTATATAAATAGAATCATGTTATCCTCATTTTTCTGCACCCTGCTTTTCTCATTTTTCTCATTCTCAGTATCACATCGAAACCTCCCATGTCACCTGGCAGAGAGAGAGCATTTTAGTGGCTGTGCAATATCCTGCAGTGTGACGACACCACGATCTATTCCGGCACTTCCTATGGATGGATATTTGTTTGCCATTTTTGCCATGGTGAACAATATTGCATAAATCTTGCACACATATCCTTACATATTGGTTCCTGAGAGTGGAACCTCTTAGGAGGTTATGGCATTAGAATATGTATGCATTATGATTCAAATATGAATTATTTAGGATCTCCCCCCAAATATATCCAGAATGCCCCGAGTTAATTTACGTGGTTAAATAATTAATATATGTGCTTACAGCGCCCCTCCCCCTTAAAAGAAAGAGCATTCAGTGTCTGCTGAATGTTAAAATGTTAAAGTGTTAAAATGTTAAAAAGTGTTGCCCAAAGGCGATAACAATAAGGTACAAGGATTTTCTCCATAGGGCCACCAGCAATAACTGTTAGGGCTCTTTCTTTTTCTTTCTCTCCTCCTCATCTTATGGTTCCTCCCCTCCTCCTCCTCCTCGTCCTTCTCCTTCTTTTAAATTGAGGTGAAACTCACATAACATGAAATTAACCAAAAGTATTAATCGTATTTAGCACATTCACAATGTTGTGCAACCACCACCTGTATCTAGTTCTAAAACATTTCCAGCATCTCAAAAGGAAACCCCATGCCCATTCCAGCTGTTGTGCAAAGGCAAGGTCATTAAGCATTGAGTGACAGCCAGATGGACTTGGCACCATATGGGCATGGATAAGTTGGCCAATTTTAGTTCATGAATGCTGCATTTTAATAACACTTAATAACTCACATAGTGAATTACTATTAGGTCACCTGTGGATATGTAAAGACATGAAAAGAGGTATGGCAGTGCCCATCATTCAGTTGCCAGAACAGAAAGGACAAGAGATTTCAATATTCTAGAACATTATGGCTTCTCTGATCTTTCTTGTGACAGATACCACTACTGGCTAAGCCAACTGCTGTCCCTAACCTCTGATTCTCTTCCTCCTCTCATTTTAGAAGCTGGAAAATGGCACATTTGTTTTCCCAGGATCCTTTGCTGCTGTGGTTGGCAACTGTGCTGTTGGATTTCCTTGAGATGTTTGCTTCCCTGATAAAAAAAGGTAGACACCACTGGTCCAGCCCATTTCCTGCCTCTTCCTGCCTTCAATACTGACGTGATGCCTGGAGCTGCAGCATCATCTTGCCGCACCACGAGGAAAAGGCCAAGATGATCACAAAGTAGCCAGCTCTGGTATCATTCCACCCGTGACACCAGCTACCTACCCCCAGATTCCTTGTTTTGGGAGAAAACATAAGCCACACTTAATCATGTTTTCTGTTGTTTACAGCCCCAAATGTTCCTAACAGATTCATTTTTTATGCTGCTTAGATGCAACAGTAACATACCATAATTATATTTATGATTTTCTTTTGCTTGGTAATTCAAAAGCCCATTCCCCAAAGTGAAATATTTTTTTATTACCTCAACTCCTCAGTCCCCAAAGTGAAACCTTAATAGGCTCTTTGAGAGTTGGTACCGCCAAGATTTCTCTTTTAATGAATTGGGAATCAAGGCTTAAAAATAGATATAAAAACAAATCACAGAGCTGGCACGGTGGCTTGCACCTGGAATCTCAGCTACCCAGGAGGCTGAGGAAGGAGGATCACTTGAGCCCAGGAATTTGAGCCTGCAATGAGCTGTGATTATGCCACTGCACTCCAACCTGTGCAACAGAGTGAGAACCCATCATTTAAAAAAAATCACAGGCCAGGCGTGGTGGCTCACGCCTGTAATCCTAGCACTCTGGGAGGCTGAGGTGGGCGGATCGCTCAAGGTCAGGAGTTCGAAACCAGTCTGAGCAAGAGCGAGACCCCGTCTCTACTAAAAATAGAAAGAAATTAACTGGCTAACTAAAAATATATAGAAAAAATTAGCCAAGCATGGTGGCACATGCCTGTAGTCCCAGCTACTCGGGAAGCTGAGGCAGAAGGATTGCTTGAGCCCAGGAATTTGAGGTTGCTGTGAGCTAGGCTGATGCCACGCCACTCTAGCCTGGGCAACAGAGTGAGACTCTGTCTCAAAAATAAATAAATAAACATTGCCAACACGCTCATGGCCAAGGCAAAGAAAAAAGATAAAAAATAAAAATAAATAAATAAATAATCACAGGTGAGAGATGCAAAGGACATTAGCCTGTCCTCCACACCCTTTATTCTGCTTGAATTTGGGTAATTTTAAAATCCAATACATTTATTGTTTTTTATGAATATCCAAGTCAAAGACCGAAAGAAATTTAAATTTTATTTTTCGTTTAAATCATTGTTAGAAGGCTGGGACTAATGACCTTACTCTTAGGGTTTCAGTAGAAATAAGCACAGAATACAACATCCCTGGAAAGCTGTGGAGGAGGAGGTCTCTGTTCCTCTAGGGGGAATGTGGCTGGGTGTTAAGTTACTTCCTAGTTTAATGAGGATCACCTGATTATCTGAAAGCCAAAGGAACAAAACTGAATCACAATGAAGGAGCTTACATGTGCCTTGTTTAGCTTTAGAATACAAATTTAGCAAAAGGAATTTTTTTAAAAGTTCATTTTCTTATTTGTGGGCCTTCCCAGAAGTACTGCTTCATCGAACTCTTGGAGAGCTCATGGCGAGTCTTTATCCATCACTGGGTGGCTGTTTCTAATGCCTCATTTATTCCCACACATGAACTCACTCATTTATTCAACAAACATTTGTCCTGTGACCTACTGTACGCCTGGAACCAGGATGGGTGCGGCAAGGGCTGTGGGTTGGTCTGACTTCTTTTGCCTGTGAGTGACCTTAGCCTAACCCAAACTGGCTTATGTAAAAAAGAATTTAGTGACTTATGTAACTAAAAGCTTCAGTGTGGGTCAGCTTCAGGCATGGTTGGTTCCAGAGGCACAAGGGGCAATAGCAGGGCTTGGACTCTCTTGCTCTCTCAGCTGTGCTTTCTTCTGTGAAGCCTTCGCACCCAATAGCTTCTCTCCCAAGACAGCAGCTGTGAGGGCCTCCAGCAGCTCCAGGTTTACCAGCTTAGCCTTTTTCCCAACAGTCCCCGTGAAAGTCTTGAGTTGCCTCTAATTTGATCCAATTTGAGTCATGTGCCTTTACTTGATCGATTGGGAGGTGCTAGATGCTGATTGGCCAGTGCTTAGTGACATGGTCAAACCAGGACGTAGGAGAGCTGGGTGAGTCCCATCTGAATCCCATGAATTAAGAATGAGGGACAAGTAGTTTTGCAAAAGAACACTAGGGTATAGTGACGAGGAAAAGGGAGAATGGATGTTGGCCATGCAAAAACAACAGATGTCCAGCCATAGGTATAACAAAGATGAATAAAATACCTTTCTGGCCATAGAAACCTCCACGTGCACCTGGCAGGAGTGTGGACTGACAGCTGCTAGGTGGGAGAGCCACCTGGCAGCACTTTGCACCCACATGCCCTATGCCCCAGCGTCTCCTCCCCTGGAGAAAGAAGAGGCAGTGACGTGTGTGGAGGCAGCAGTGTGGGAACATCACTAGGACAGGGCTTTGGTAAAACGTGGTGAATGCACAGAATGTGGGGAAGCGGTTAGAAAAATGGACTAGATGTGCAGACACAGATGTGTTGGATCTTAAAGCCAGCGAAAAAAGAAACCAAAGGAACTCCGTAACACAAGACTGTTTGTGTCAATGTTAAATACATGCCTGTTCTGTTAGTAATCAAGACAGCATTACCCTTGCAGGATTTGGCTAGAAGGACGCACACGGCTGCCCAATGAAAGATGACATTTGCCAACTTTCTTTGCAGCTAGGTGTGGCCATGTGACAAGGTTCTGGCCAATGAGATGGGGCTGAAGTGGTGTATGCAACTTCCCAGACCAAAACCTTGAAAGGAAAGGAGGGCACCCTCCCTCTCTCTTCCTTTCATTCCTGCGGGAGCTGGAGCAGCCATCTTGCTCCCTAAAGTGGAACTCACATGTTAAGGACACTGAGCAACAAGACAGAAGGAGCCTGGGGCCCAGCCAGGTACCAGGAAGCCACTCGAGCAGCTCTCGACTCCTCATAGATAGTGAGAAATAAAATCTGCTCTCCTTTGGTTTTTTTCCACCTATGCAACCTATATACTAACTTATACAGTGGTTAATAAGTTACTATTATTATTATTTTCTCCTCAGTTATCATCATGATTACTATTTTATTAACCTAAAGCATTGCAATTCAGTTCAGCAAATTCTTGAGGTGCTCTAACTAACGACAGAGGCTATAACTCTGAGGGTTCTTTAGTCGCAAGTGATGGAAACCATTTCTGGCTAAATAAAGCAAGGGAGGAATTTATTGGTAGAATATGGGGTGGCTTATTGACTCAAAGGAAAGGCTGAAGATCAAGGCTTCTGGAAGGCCAGGATCTGGAGCGAGTACTGCAATCCAGGCGCCAGGAACTAATCAGCACTGGAGCAGTGGAGATTAATGGTGCTTTGTGGGGCAGAGTGGACAGGGAGGCAATGTTCGCACAAAAGCATCCGGCTGTGACATTTAAGCCGAGAACAGAGGAGGAGAAGGAAGTGGCCGTGTAAAGATATTGGAGGAGGGTATCCCAAGCACAATGCCCTTGGAAGGGAATCTTAGTTTGAGAAATGCAAGGGGGGCTAGAGTGGTAGGCATATGATATGATATATACAATACAGTGAAGGAGGCAGCGAATGTGTGAGATGAAGTCAGAGGCAGGGAAGATCATGGAGGACTTTGGAGGCCATGGGAAAAGTCTAGGTTTTATTGTGGTTGTTAAGGAAAACAATGGCGAGTATTAAGGGTGGGCTGGCATGACATGGTTTACTTTTTCAGATCTGCCCGACACCTGAGTGGAAAAGTGATTGCCGTGGGGCAAGGGTGGAGACAGAGACTGAGGGAAGGGGGCAGTGGTGGAGAGGGGCCTAGGGTGGGAGCCCACAGTGCCTGCTAATGGCCCCGATGCAGACTGAGAGGGAGAAGAGAACAAGAACCACTCCTTACTATCATGCTTATCAAAGCCTTGTGCAAGGAGCAGAGGGTGGGGCAAGGGGCAATCAAGAATTCTGCTTTGGACACTTGATGGAGGCTGAAGAGACCAGCCAGTCTGGATTTGGATGTGTGTTGCAGACAGGAGACATACATGGGGAAGCCATCATCTGTGTGAAGATGTCCATTTAAAACGTTGGCACTGGCTGGGCCTGGTGGCTGACACCTGTAATCCTAGCACTCTGGGAGGCCAGGGCGGGAGGATCCCTTGAGGTCAGGAGTTCGAGACCAGCCTGAGCAAGAGTGAGACCCTGTCTCTATTAAAAATTAGCTGGATGTGGTGGTACATGCCTGTAGCCCCAGCTCCTCAGGAGATTGAAGGAGGAGGATCTCTTGAACCCAGGAGTTGGAGGTTGCAGTGAGCTATGATGATGCCACTGCACTCTAGCCCAGGCAACAGAGCGAGACTGTCTCAAAAAAAAAAGAAAAGAAAAGAAAAGCCTAGTCTAAGCCCTCAAACGTGCGGGACAGGCAAGCCGCTGCCCCAGGGCCTTTGCTCTGGACCTGGAACATTCTTCCCCCAAATGGCTGCTTCTCTCTTTCCCTCTCCTCCCTCAGGGTTTTGCTTAAATGCCATCTTCTCGGTGAGGTCCGGTCCCCCTGCTCGTGTTCCTCCATCCATTCGTGGCAGGAGGGCACTCGGGGACACAGAGACTCGGGCTGATCCGTTCGTGTCTCTGCCCCACACTGAACAGCACGGGCCCACACCCGGCACTCACAAACGGCCTGCTGAATGAATAATGCATGAACAAATGGACCGGATCACGAGCTAGGTGCCGGCACTCAGGGAGGGAACACGCTGGACTTTCGTGACAGGCCCGTGAGGTTTTGTCCTGGAAGCTCCTCCGCGAGAGCCTCTGGGAAGGTCAAAGGTGAAAGTCCGGATTGTTCTCGGCCGGCTCTCGCCAGCCCGGCCCTCCGAGGTCCCCGGGGCCGGCCCGCCGCCCTTCCGGTGCATTCCTCGGCTCGCAGGTCCCCACCCGCTTTCAACACCCCGAGCTCTGCCCGAGGATGGCCCGGCCCGGGTCATAGTTTCCGCCTTAGTCACCGGCCGAGCGCGCCATGTCTCGCGCCGCGCGGCGGGACGCTGCGCTCCCGGGAGCCGCCAGGGGGCGCCGCGTGCCCGCGGAGCTGTGCGGCGCCGCGCGGAAGGAAGCGCCCACGCGAGGCCCCGGCTTCGGGCCTGTGGTGGCCCCCGGCGGGCCCGAGGGTGTGGGTGCGCGCGAGCAGGTGGCCGGGGAGCCTGTTCTGATGGTGAAGGTCCTGTCTTGCCTCTAGTTCAACCAACGTCCAGACCCGGACTCTGGCTTCTCCGCAGTCGTGTGACCCTGGACAATTCACTTCACCTGTGCGCGTCCCGGCTGTCCCCTCCACGGAATGACAATACCGGGCCCCCCTGGACTGCGGTGAGGACGCGGAGAGACGAAGCTTGCAGTGACCGAGCGCCGGACCCGGCCAAGCCCCTCATTCCACAGGGTCCCGCCCAGGTGCAGACGCCAGGAAGGATCTGAGCACAGGGGCCTCGCTAAGTTCCCCAGTGTGTGACCATTGGATCGCACCCTTTTGTCCTCCACTCACGTTTCTGCACGACTGTCCATAAAAATACACGGTTTTCCCCGGAGCTTTGGGTCTTCATTTCTGAAGGCTCCCATGTCACCTAAAACTCAGGTTAAGTAAATTTGTGATGCTCTTCGCTTGTTAATCTGTCTTTGTTTAGGGGTGTCAGCCGCGAGCCTTGCAATGGGTGAGGAAAAGATACTACTTTTTCTTCCCTACAGCCCTAAGTGCTAGCTGGTAACGAGTGGAGTTGGAATTGAAAAAAAAAAATTGTCTTCCTGCCTGCAGAACTTCAACCCAGGGTATGCGTGTGTGTGCATCCCTGAAGCTTTCAGTTTTCTAGAACAGTGTCTCTCAACCCTGCCTGCATCTTAGAATCAAATGCTTGGTCCTCTCCCCAGCCCAATTAATCCAGAATTTCTGAAAGCATCTGTGCTTTTTAAAACTCTTCAGGAATATTGATGTCCAGCGAGGACTGAAGACCACTAGACCAGAAGAGCCTAACTTGCTGTCTGTAGTAAAACCTCCAAAGTCTGGGCAGTGGGCAAGGTGCTGGCATCAGAGACCCGGGTGCAGGGCCTGGCTTTGCTGTGAACAGCCCCTGGCACATGCACCTTCACCTCCTGGAGACTGGTCTCCTAATCTGTAGAATCAGAATTGCTACACTGGTTTCTCTGGGTCTGGAAGGATGAAAGGAGATAAGCTGGAGAAAGCCCCTGGTGGGGCTGGGCCCAGAAAGACAGCAGTCTGAATTGAAAGGCAAAGGTTACTTAAGTATTTGCCGTGTGCCAGGCATATTGCAAGTCTCTTTACAAGCAACTGTCTCACCTAATCCTCACCAAGATCCCCCTTTCATAGTTAAAGACCCTGAGACTTGGGTGCCTAAATGTCATTGGGTCTGGCCACCTCCTGGGTAGTTACAGAGCCTGGACTCATTCACTGGCCCTGGACTGGAAAACTGGGCTGGGACCAAGGGAGCCAGCATTTAAGACGACACTTGCTCTCTGGGCTGTACAAGTGTAGGGTGACACCTGAGAGCTAGCACCTCCTTAAGTACCTTCTAAGTCACTAGCATAGTTCTCATTCCAAAAGGATAGAAGCCAGGCCCATGCAGGCTTGTTAAAAAGGAATTAAAAGGAAAACTCGGACTAGAACCAGCCCTCCTAGATGCAGGGAAGTTGGAGGAGAGGCCAGCAGAGCTCCCAGAGGCTGGCCCTGTGGTTCAAAACCAGAAGTTCATGGTGGGAGACCTGCTCTATGTTTTATTTTATTTATTTTTATTTTTTTACCTTTATTTTTTCTTCTTTTTTTTTTCACCCTACATGAACTTTGACTATGCTCTATGTTTTTTTAAAAATGGACCAAGTTGCCACTGAAAATTTTTTTAAAAAGAATCATTTTACACAAAAATCTGGATTTGCAGCCCTTAAGAAATAATAAGATCTGGCCACATAGGGTCCACATTTCTGAGGGGCAACCAGCAGTTCGAGCTGAGTAGGGGCTGTAGCTTTAGTTTTAACTTTTTAAGTGAGTCACTCGTTGGCCCTACCTGCTGGGCCCCACTCAGCATTTGGGTTCTTGACCCCTAGGCTGGCCTTGGAGGCTGCCTCAAGAATTTTGGAAGAGATCCAAGGTGCAATGAGAAGACATGGAAAGGTTTCCAGCCGAGGAGAACACCCTCGTCAGGCTGCTCTGACTAAGCAGGGAGAACACACTGCAGCTGGAGGGTAGGGACAGATGTGAGTGGACCAGGAAGGAAGGAGTTCGGGGATGGGGGGGGTGTTAGGACTTCAACATAGGAATCTTGAGGGGCACAATCCAGCCCATAACAGTAAGTATATGAAAAAGCAGGGGAAGAAAATAAAATGACTTGGGGGGTAAAGGGGTGGATGGGGAGGTGGGGGAGCTATTCTAAACAGACTGCCAGGGAGGGGACACGGGCTGAAACTTAAATAACGTGAAGGGAAGGGTGCCAAGAAATGCATGGGGAACAGCATTCCAGGGAGAGGAAATGGCAAGTGCAAAGGCCCTGAGGACTTTGAGGTGAGGGGAGAACAGATGGAGGTGCCTTGAGGCAGGAGTGGAGTGGACTGCGGGAGGTCACAGAGACCATGGTTGGGTCGGATTGAGTAGGGCCTGCTGGGTCATGCTAAATAAAGGTCTTTATGTGTTTTTGAAAAAACGAGTATGAACTTTATTCTTTTTTTTTTTTGAAGCAGAATCTCACTCTGTTGCCCAGGCTAGAGTGCCATGGCATCAGCCTAGCTCACAGCAACCTCAAACTCCTGGGCTCAAGCGATCCTCCTGCCTCAGCCTGCTGACTAGCTGGGACTACAGGCATGCGCCGCCATACTCGGCTGATTTTTACTATTTTTAGTAGAGACGGGGTCTCACTCTTGCTCAGGCTGGTCTCGAACTCCTGAGCTCAAGCAATCCTCCTGCCTTGGCCTCCCAGAGTACTAGGATTACAGGAGTGAACCACAGCGCCTGGCCTGAACTTTATTCTTGAAGAGATTTGTTACTATCTGGTCCTTCTAGAGTTACAAGTTCAGTGGCACCCCTTTTACACTGCAGAATCTTCTTAGCATTTTAGTTGGACTGTAGCCAGCTTTTAAAAGAGTTTTAAGGCTGGGTGTGGTGGCTCATGCCTATAATCCCAGATACCTATGAGGGGAAGGTGGGAGGATCACCTGAGGTCAGGAGTTCGATACCAGCCTGGGCAACACAGCAAGACCTCATCTCTACAAAAAATAAAACATTAGTTGAGTGTGCTGGCACATGCCTATAGTCCCAGCTACTCAGGAGGCTGAGGCAGGAGACTTGCTTGAGCCCAGGAGTTAGAGGCTGCGGTGAGCTATGATCGCACCACTGCACTCCAGCCTGGGTGATAGAACAAGACCCTGTCTCAAAAAAAAAAAAAAAAAAAAAATCCAACCAAACAAAAAAAGGTTCTAACTCACTCTAGGTGGGGTGGGAGCCACAGGAGGATTCCGAGCAGAGGAGGAACCTGATTTGCCTGTCACCCTGTGGAGGTGTGGAGAACAGACTGCAGCCACAGCAGGGTGCAGGCAGGTCCACCGAGGAGACTGGTACAGTCACCCAGTCCCGCAGAGCCAGGTGGGGCTCAGGCTTGTGCTATGGTGGCGAGCAGAGAGGGTGCCAAGGAGGAGTTGGGCTCAGATTCATTTTGGAGGGACGGCCTTAGGACCTGCTGTTTGGGTTGTAAGTGTGTGTGTTTGTGTGCACGTATGTATAAGCACATGTGTAAAAGGAGGCAAGGTTAACCCTCAAGATTTTTTTTAAATCCTGGTAAAATAAATATAATATAAAATTTTCCACAGTAACTTTGGGTTTTTGTTTGTTTGTTTGTTTGTTTTGAGATGGGGTCTCGTTCTGTTGCCCAGGCTGGAGTACAGTGGCACCATCAATCCTCCTGCCTCACCCACTGAGTATCTGGGACTACTAGTGGCTGCCACCACACCTGGCTAATTTTAGTTTTTGTAGAGACAAGGTCCTACTATGTTGCCTAGGCGGGTCCCCTGTGACCATTTTTGAGTGTTCAGTGCAGTGGCATTAAATACATTCACACTGTTGTGCAACCATCACCACTGTCCATCTCTAGAAATTTTTCATCTTCCCAAACTAAAACTCTGTGCCCATTAAACACTAACGCCCCATTACTCCCTTCCCAAGTCCTTGGTAATGCCCACTCTACTTTCTTTCTCTGTGCATTTGCCTATTCTAGGTGTCTCGTGCCAGTGGGATCATACGGTGTTTGTCCTTTTGTGTCTGGCTTAGTTCATGTAGCATAATGTTTTTTTTTTTTTTTTTTTTGAGACAGAGTCTCACTCTGTTGCCCCGGCTAGAGTCCCGTGGCGTCAGCCTCGCTCACAGCAACCTCAAACTCCTGGGCTCAGGCGATCCTTCTGCCTCAGCCTCCCGAGTAGCTGGGACTACAGGCATGCGCCATCATGCCCGGCTAATTTTTTCTATATTTTAGTTGGCCAATTAATTTCTTTCTATTTTTTAGTAGAGATGGGGTCTCGCTCTTGCTCAGGCTGGTTTCGAACTCCTGAGCTCAAACGATCCGCCCACCTCGGCCTCCCAGAGTTAATTTTTTCTATATATTTTTAGTTGGCCAATTAATTTCTTTCTATATATTTTTTTTAGTAGAGACGGGGTCTCGCTCTTGCTCAGGCTGGTTTTGAACTCCTGACCTTGAGCGATCCTCCCGCCTCAGCCTCCCAGAGTGCTAGGATTACAGGCCTCTGCTGACATTTTTTAAGTTAAAAATTTAACAATGCCTCTGTTAGCACAGGAAGGAGTAGACTACAAAGGCACAGCCTTTCTTTTTAAGTAGAGAATTAATTTTCCCAAAGGGAGAGCTGAGGGACCCATAGAGTTTGGGGTTCGGGCACCACTAGCGCCTTTTCCTCCTGTGCAGCCCACTGGGTTTGGATTGATGAAGTCTTGGTAGACTCC
>CAUYPO010008691.1:0-29752 GCA_963574435.1 Cheirogaleus major
CGCACCCACACATTCCCACACGCACGCCGCATGCGCACACACATGCACACACACGCACACACGCGCACTTATCCACAGTCTTGCGCAAATTCTCCCTTATTGAAAGTAGCTGAAACTCCCTGGGGAGTGAGCTGTCGTTCCACGTTGCAAAGAAACACTGTTGCCGCCGCGCCGGGCTCTGCTCGGGCCGGGTGCCCGCTCGGCAGGGACGCGATGTTCTGATTAAGCCCAAGCACGACGCTGAGTGATTATCCGAGGCCTGTGGCCTGTCTCCAGGACCGCAGTGGGGTGCTGTCCGAGGGGCGTCTGCGGCGGGACCCGCGCAGAGGGAGCAGAAACGGACGGACGAGAGAGCGTGGGGAAGCAGCAGGCAGCCCCGGGGCTGGGGGAGCAATGCGGCTGTTCTTGCTCCGCCACCAGCCGGTGGAAGGACTTGGAGCGCTGGCCTCAACCCTCTGCGCCAGGGTCATTTACCCGAGAAGCGAGCCGACTGGGCAGGACCGGGGCGTGCGCTCGCTTGTCAGCAGTGCGGGGAGGTGCCCGGGTGGGTGCCCAGGTGTGGGCAGGCGCGGGCGCGGCAGGGCCCTGGCGTGGGGGTGCGCACCGCGTCCCGTGGGGCTCTGGGCGGCTCGGCCCCACCCCAGGGAGGGAGGGCAGCCCGCGCTGGCCGCACCCTGCCGCGGGAGGGAGTGCGGCCCCAGCGGGATAAGGCGTTTCCACTTTCGAATTAGAATCCAGATTTTTATGTGAAATCTCTCAATTTTAAAAAGCTGGCTTAAATTACTCAAAAACAAACAGGAAAATATGACTCAAAAAATAAAAACAAAAACACCCAACAACTAAAACCTGTCCGTAGGTTCTATCTAATGTTTGGATCCCCACTTTATGGACTCTAGACTAGGTTGATCTTTCTAAAGTATGTTCTGCAGAACAAGATGCTAATCGATGAAATAGGCATAAATAAGTAAACAAAAGTGGAAAAAGGGGCCTATGGTTAAAGAAATTTTGGCCACATTGGGCTAAACAGTGTTAAAGAAATATCTTTACTGCGAGCCTTCTCAAAACCTTTACTCTTCTAATGCTGCGCCTTTGATGCAGCAGCCTCCGGCTGTGCGGGTACACGGCTGTGCGGGTACACGGCTGTGCGGGTACGCGGCTGTGCGGCTACACGGCTGTGCGGGTACATGGCTGTGCGGCTACACGGCTGTGCGGCTGTGCGGCACTTGAGGTGCGGCCGGTCTGTACTGAGATGCGCTGTGAGTGTAAAAGTGTGTAAGTGCCATGGTTCATTTCATGTGTCAACTGGACTGGGCCACAGGGTGCCAGGATATCTGGTTGAACATTATTTTGGGCTTGTCTGTGACCAAGTTTCCGGATGAGATTAATGTTTGAATCCTCAGACTGAGCAAAGCAGATTGCCCTCCCTAAGCTGGTGGGCCTCGTCCAAGCTACTGAAGACCTGGATAGAACAAAAGGCTGAGTAAGAAAGTTTTTTTTCTGTGCCCAAGTGCTGCCAAGGTGGGACATTGATCTTCGGCCTTAGGACTGGGACTGAGGCTGGGACTGCACCGTAGACTGTCCTGGGTCTCCTGCTTGCCGACTGCAGGTGTTGGGACTTCTCGGCCCCCATGATCATGTGAGCCAATCCCTCTGTGTACACGCATATTAGTATGAATATTATACACACATACTTGTGTATATCTCCCATCGATTCTATTCCTCTGGAGAACCCAGACTAATATAATGGGTTTAGAAGTATAAGTATTATAAGTATTTATAAGTATTTATACTTATAAGTATTTATAAGTATAAACACTAGATTTTGAAGGTTTAATTTAAAAAATATATAAAGTATCTCATAAATAACTTTAATGTTTATTACATGCTAGAATGTTAATATGCTAATATTTCTGATATATTGGGTTTAATAAAATATTTTATTAGACTTAAAAATGTGGCTTCTCAAAAATTTTAAATTACTAATGGAACTCACATAATTTTGTTGGACAGTGCTAGTCTCATATATTTTGTGATCATACAAAAGGCGGATAGCATATGAACATTTCCAAAATTTATTTGATTTCAGATTCTTTTTATTCAGGGAGAAGCTCATGCAATTGGTGTTCTGTGGAATATACTTCAGGAAAGTGACCCAACTCTAAGATGTGACTTTATGATGCTATGAGACATGGAAGGACACCTGGCTGGATTTCGCCTGGGACTTTGATTCTCACCAGTGGTCCACACGGCCAACTCCCAGTGAGACGGTGCTCGAGGTACCTCAGTACAGTTCTTGATCAGAGTTTGGACCTTCTCACCTATTCCAAATTTCTTTACCTAATCTCCTTCCCTAATAAAAAAAAAATCACATTTACTGATGATTAATAGACATACTATAAAATGCACCCAATTTGATGAACTTTGGCAAATGAATGCATCTGCATAACCATAATCCAGACATAGAATATTTACATTACCCTAAAAAGTTCTCTTGACCTCCTTTTCAGCCAATACCCCCCCCCTTCAACACCAGCTTATACAACCACCCATCTGCCCTCGGATCCTCTCTTTCTTAATAACTCTCTCTGCCCCGTCATTTGGATCTAATACAGTCCTCCTATCTCTCTATAACCCTCCCTTAGGTCTGTTGATCTCAATCTTGAATCTGTGTCTAGCCACTCTAAGTAACGACCCCAGGAGCCCTGCTGCCTTAGTTTCCTGGAACCCTACCTAGTGTCTGTCTAAGTAGATTTTCTTTTGAGTCAGGCCCAATTCCTTCCCAAGGGAATCACACAGGTATGGAAAAACCAACCAGGTAGTGTAAAACCAGGTAATACGCCTTACTGCATGTTAGCAAATGGTGTTTCCAGAACTTACAATCCCACCTGCTGTGTAGAATTGAACCCCAATTCAATCCGTAGCTCCATTTCTGCTGGATAATTGGGATGGGCGAGCTAGGCTCTCCCATAGTGATTGAGGCAGATGAGAGGTGCTGGGGCCATGAAAAGTGAGAAAAGGAGCCAGGGCAGAGGGAAGTTGAGGGAGTGGTATGGTTGCTTTTTATAGGGTATGTGTTAAAAGTTCCTTCGGAGCTCTGAAAAAGTAACAGATGCTCAGACTAAGCTTCAGAGTCTAACTCACTGGCTTTACACTTTTAAAAAATTTCTTGAACTGATTTTAATGTACAACCAATCTTAAGGTCCACAAGGTTAGTGGAATCAACCCAATTCACTATCTTGGTGGTTGTCCAAGTGAATGAGTCTAGGAGAATTGTCCACAGGGATCTGCCTGGATTTAGAAATAGGGCCATCACTGGGCTTGTAAGTCCCCAGGCTCCCTGTAGAGACAGCTGGCAGAGTGACAGCCGTTGCAGGACAGGTTTGAGCAGTGAGTTCAGGCAGAAAGCAGACCAGGACAATGTCTATCCAATGGCATCTGAGCACCTGTAGTGCCCCCAAGCCGATCCTGGCAGAAATCACTGTTTCCTCCGTCTTGTCCGCAGGGCTAGTGGCGAGAAGACCGTTGTCTCAGATATCCCTAGGGTAGAGGGCAAGAACACCCCACGCAACATTGCTGACGCGACAAGAAGAGCAGGCTCACGAGGAAAGTGCAGGTGGTTCAGAACAGCCTCGCACACGGTGTGGACAGAGTAGCGGTTGAGAAAGAGTCTTGTGTACGATGCCAATGGCCCCCGTTTTCCCCTGGAGAAGAGATAAGTCCTTTACAGACTTTGAACCTGCGACTTAAGGGTGTGCCCGGACGGTGTGAGAGCCTCCCGACAGCGCCGTGGGAGGTGTGCGGGCGGGCAGGACCGGCATCGGGGGCCGGGGAGGAGGCTGTTGGAGTAGTGTAGTCCTCCTTCTGGTCGTTAATATCCACTTCCTGCCCCGAGAGTCTGCTGAGAATAGTCCTCACAGCCTAGGACTGCCGGGGCCCCAGTGAGAGGACAGGCTGCTTTGAGCCAGTCGAGGCAGCCAAGTACCACTGAGGGTTCGGTTCAGGGTCTTGGGTTTTCTGGGTGGCAACGTCTCATGGCTGTGGTGCTGGTGGTGGAATGTCTCTAGCAGGGTGTTCGTTTCAAGACTCCACAAAGCCCTTTTAAAACAAAACGCCTGCATTTCTAGCGAGGCTTGTTTCCCACAGTATCATGTGAGCAGCCGTCCACGCACCCTAACGGCGCTGCCGCGGCCGCGGCCGCCTGTCTTTCCTCCTGCTGTATTAATTCTAGGACTAATTTGAATCGCATAAGAAAATTATGTGATTTTTAAAAATTAGCTTTGATTTATCGTAAAAGTGATATATCCTCATTATAGAAAAACTTCACCTTTTCATGACCCCAATTACGGGGCCTGGGCATTGACCCGATTCACCTTCCTTGGCCTCACGTGTCTGTTGCCTGTTTGTAAACCTCAAATTCCACTCAGGGATTAAGATCTGCCCCAGGTTCTGGAGGGATTTACAAAAGGGCATTTTCAACGCTTGCTCCTTAGGTTATGGAAAGTTTGGTAAATATCCGTTTGTTGCCTTCTAGTCGCACCTCATAAAGCTGCCCTGGGGTCCAGATCCGGCCTCGGAAAACTGTCAGTGGAAACGATTCATTCCAGTGAGCTGCGGCCATGAGACAGACCTCTGGCTCTTCCGTGAGCTGGTTTTGTCTGCAAGAGAGGCAGGTCCTGCACAGAGGTGTCCCTTCCTCTCAGAGATGACCTGCAGTTGGCAATGACAACTGCCACTTTCTCCATCTCTCTTCCTGAGATGCAAGAGATCCCCTCATCTCTCTGAAGTCAGTCCTTTGTTTCTTGAAGAAGCACCTGCTGCTTCTCCTCACTGCTCCACCCCACCACGGAGGCGTGCCAGCTCTCATTTATTATTCCTGTCTACGTAAAGGTAGAAGTATCTTTGCGCCGGAGTCTGCACTGATTGGATCAATGGATGCGCAGGTTCCAGCGGTGGCTGGGCACTTTCCACAGGTTCAGAGTGCTGCCCCTGCCAGGGACGTGGAGAGACACCCGCCCGTCTCCGTCTCCTTTGCTTTGCCAGGGAGGAGGAGAGGAGACACTGGCTTACCCATTCCCTTCATGCTGCCCTTCTCAGCTCAGATGGGGCTTTGGCAAAACCGGTCACAGCTTCTTGTAGGGCAACAGAGGCCCAGCTATGGGGTAGAAGCTACTGGCCTTCAGAGGGGGCCCCACGACACCCTACCATAGTCTTTGCAGCTCTGTCTGCACCACTCCGTAGAGGCTCTGAACACCCTCTGAACTTTGTACTTGTCTTTAGACCCTCACCCTGGAGGGTCTCACATACTGACTCTTGGATTTGGCCACACTTGTATGGACTCCTCGTTCCCAACTTCTGCTCACTTCTGTGTCTGTTTTGCTTGACTCCCCTAGAGATTCAGTGACTTCTCCGCGTGACTTATCTCATCTCGAGCTGCATCCCCATGTCGGGTGCTTTAGAGCAATTATTGTCAAACTTTTCCTTTGATCTGTGACATAATCCATATTTATAATAAAACATCTGCAGATTCCCTCTCTGTGACCAGATACAGATATAAAAGCCTCCCGGACTTTGGTGTGCCACAGAATAAAAATGCTCTCGGATGCTCCTTGGAGTCACCTGTGTGCTCCCCAGATTCAGAATTAGGAGGCTCAAGAATCAGTCCAAGAATCTGCCTTTCCAGCAGACTCTGATGCAAGATTTAAGTATTTTATGAATTAAAAAAATATCCCAGGTGACCTAGTTCAGCTGGTCCAGGCCCACATTTTGAGAAATGCTGTCATATTATCTTGAAAGATCATAGTTTAAAACAATACTGCTGTCGAGGATGATTGGTTGAGGAGCATTGATCTCTGTCCTAAAAGAACATAGAATCTAATAAAAGATGTTGTGAGACAGAGAGATAGGAACAACCACTTTTTTATTGGGACCCTTATACAGCTAGAACGTTCTGCGTTTATTCCGCCTTTACTCTATTGCTTGGAATAGTTTTGCCTGGGGGTTGAGAAGGGTCCTGGGAGAGAAGTCACTGAGGACACGTGGAGTTAGTTGAGTACACAAGTTTGACCCAATTATTTTGAGATCTGTTGCACAGCATGGTGACTACAGTTAATATTGATGTAATGTGTATTTCACAGTTATTAAGACAGCAGATTTTAAATGCTCATACCACAAAATAAAAGATGATAAGTATGTGAAGTAATGGACATGTTAATTAGCTGGATTTAATTATTCCATGATATATACAAATATCAAAACATCCCATGATATCCCATTAATATATGCAATTATTATTCATCAATTTAAAAAAAATTAAAACAATAAAATTAAAAAACAAAATAAAACAATAAAAATCAAAGGCTCACCAGGAGGGAAGATGCCGTACCCCCAGTGTCTACCACAATGCTTGACATGTAAAGGGAATTCAACAAATATTTATTTTGAATGGGTAAAAGAACAAAGAAGTTCATGAATGAGTGAATGAATTCCACAGGTTCCCCACTACGGCAACCCCTCAGCCTAACTTGGCTCTATGCTCCCTCTATTGTAGAGAGAAGGTGGAATGCAAATAAAATCTGAAAGGTGTTTTCACTAAAACATCGTAAGACATTGGGGGTACAATGGCATTATTTAGCCATTAATGTAATAAATGGGGTGAGAAACATTCTTCTTTCCTGGGCTGGGAATGCAGAGCAGCTTCGATGTTCGGAGGGTCTGTGTTTCTTTGAATCATAAAGGTGAGTCCCCCTGTATGAGCAGGTGTGACGCTCAGGTAGGGAGATGCAAGTGCATTGCTCAGCAGCAGGTGACCTACAGTGGGCAAAGGGGAAAGGTGCCTTTATGACCCCGGCAGGCAGAGACAGACTTAGCCGTGTGTATCACCAGTTTCTTCAGGGCAAAAGAAAAGGGATGGCAGGTCCTAAGTAGCAGGTTCACTGTGCACTGGTTTGAAACTTGTCTGAGTCTGGTGAGAAAGAACCTTCATGCACAGGTTGTATGAAGTGGGTTTATCACCCACAGACAGGCAGCAAAGGATAGCAGAAATCTGGGATCCATGATGAGCCTGTACCCCAAGGCTCAGGACAGCTGCCTAGGGAGGAGGAGTCTTGTCTCCTTGTGCCCCACTTGCACCGCAGGCGGGACTGGAACAGAGCCCGGGCTGCTCCAGCCAGTCCCTCCTTATCCCAGGATGCTGCATTCCCAGCACATTTTACAGTTATTCTGGACAGCGAGAAAATGGAGAGAGCAGGATCAGTCCAGGGCCACATGGGGAACTGTCCTGCATGAACCACATGGTAGATGATACATATGTGAGCTATTTTTGGATATTCCCTGTAGCAAATGAAGAGGTGTTGGCACAAAACTAAAGCCATGCTTCTTAAACTTTAGTGTACACTGGAGATTCGTTAAAATGAAGATTTCGAGTCATAGGTCTGGGGTGGGGACCGAGCTCCTGCGTTTCTAAGAAGCTCTCAGGTAGTGCGAATGCTGCCAGCCCTTGAACCACTTTGAGAAGCCAGGATCTAGAGAAATTGTGATCAAGGTGATGATAACAACCAATGAAGTAAAGGTTCTCACTGTTAATGAGGCTCCGTGACTGTGCCCATGCTGGTACTGTTTTGGGGAAATCTAGATGATATTTATAAATGAAAAGTAGATTCCGAGCCAGGAGAATTTATCAAAGCAGGTGTAACACTCTATAAAAGGTCCCGATGGGCAGAATTCGTTTGAGAGAGAAGTATGGGCCGTGGGGGGTAGTTTTCCGAAGATCTTAGGAAAACCTCTGGGGGAATGTTCCTCCCTAGAAGGTGGAAATTGTAAAAAGAATAAAAGTAATGACATTTAGCTATATTTCTCATCCTCAGTCCTTTTATTTCTTAGAATAAGCAATGTTCAGATGAGAGGTCATGTGTTGGTAGTGGTAGGAGCTGAGAGTGGTGGATATTTGATACTAGAGAAAAAAGGTAAGTGTGTACGTGACTGAGGGTCTTGCCTCATTTCAAACTCTACAATTCATTGATTTACAAAAGGATAAGTTTATAATTGGAACTCTAAATTGAAATTATTTGATGAAATATTTCATATTGAAAGAGAAAGGGTTTTTTTTGCTTTAAAGAATAAATGAGTCAGATAATGCTTCAATGATTAATGATTTAATGAAAGAAATATAAGTGATTTCTACAATTAAGTGTTGCTATAACAGTAATAATACAAAATTATAGGCTAAATCTGTAAACATGCAATGGCATCATATTCCATTAAAAAAAGGTGAGTACTGGAGGAAAGACCAGGGAAACATATATAATTTAAAAAACCCCAAACACATATATATGTATGACATTTTACTTTCAAATTTTCACTAAGCGAAAGACAAGTGCTAGGTATAGACCCTTCTCACCAGTGGGATTTAGGAAAACGCATCATCTTCTTCCCCTGAAACAGTGAGTTAGAGAATGTACCCACATGATTATGTCACATTTCAACCAGTAGGTTTTATTAGTACTAAAAATTATTGGCAGCTACCTGATGAAAGCTATGGAAAATCAGTTCGAGAGTTTGATACCCCGGGCTTATCATGCATGCCCCGCAGTTAAAGTAATTGTGACAAAACCAGGGCCACAGAAGTTGCAAAGTTTTCCAGTGAAATAAAAAGGGGAGCCAACCCCTTATTTATCAAAGAGAGTATTTAACTTTATCCACTGGTGTACTCAGTTTGGTTATTGAAGATATATTAAAAGCACGGAGCATTTAAAAAATAGTAAAATGAGGCATGGCACTTGCATCTATTGTACCTAAAAGCTGGGAGGGTTGGAGTGATGTGTTAGAAATGTGCAATGGCTTCTTCTAGAAACAGTTTTGATGGGTTTAGATGAAAGAAGGTCAAGAGGGCTTTATTAAGTGACAGAAACCAGGGATGCTAGACCCCATGAACACCCCTCACCTGGAGGTGGGATCAGGACACAAGGTGGGCAAACACCTCCCTTGGAATCTCTAATGTCCCTGCAGACTGAGCTCCCGGACGACTGTGCTGAGGATCGTGTCGGCTACTGAGCAGAAAGCGCCGGGGCGGGAGGAAGGCAGATCTAAGGGAGGCAGTGTGGGAGATCCAGGGCACATTCACCAGCATCTGCAAACAGCTCAGTGGTGGCTGCGGATCACCCTTTGTTTCAAGTCAATTTCTTCTCTGAGGTTGTAAGGGTCACCCTGGAAATTAACCAGAGGAAATCAGAAGCAATTTTATCTGGGTGCCAGGGGTCAAGCTGCTGCCACAAGTTCTTAAGTGTGGTGACAGTGGAGGGTCTTCTTACCACTGTGGCAGGACGTCGGCCCAAAACAGCAACAAGGAAGCCGAGCTACCCCAGGTCTGGCCCCCAGCACAGAGACTGCAGCAAAAAAGCAAGAAACCACATTGCCACTGCGAGGGAACTTGCCAGGGTGTTGGATTATTGAAGTGGCTCGAGATTGCAGCTCAGATCCCAGATCCTGACATTAACAGCACCCAAGTAGACAGTGTGGAGAACACCTTGTTTTGGAATATGTACTTCTTGATGTGTCTCCCATCATTTAAGGAAAACTAAATGCATACCGATATAGGGCCTATGAAGTGATGCTCTAAGATAAAGGAAACAAAGAGACAGAAGAACTCATTGTTTTAAAAATATTACTGCAATAAACAGAAGACACTATTCGCCAGCACGTGCCTGGTACTCTCAAAACTCCAGGAAATACAGGCAAATGAGATGAAAGATGAATAAGAAGAAATCTGAGCTGAGAAGGGAACAGATGGAGGTGAAGCAAAAATTAAAAAGAAATTAGATAAGGAAAGAATATCAGGTAAGTAAGCATGCTCTAATGGAATTTAAAAATTCATTCAAAGTAGAATTTGTTCTACAAAAATCAAATCAGGAACATGGAAGGCATATTTGAAAAGTACTCCCTGAAAGCGAAGGCATGAGGCTAGAATGTGACTTTATTTTTGAAATTGGCTGTTAGAAAAATATTTGTTCAAATGCAGTGACTTTAAAAATACATTTTTATTGATTTTCTTCTTATTACAAATGAATACATGTTCATGGTTGAAATATGAAGAAGAAAATTTTCACTTTCTACTACAATTTTTATATACCTATTTAGTATTTTTCCTATGCGTGTAACTAGTTTGACTACTGGATCTTTGCATAGAATACATATAGGCACAGGACAGATTGCATGGAATATATAAATATATGTGCACACACATACAGGTATATATGTACACATACATGTCCACGTGTTTCTTTTATAAAATTTGGATAATAACTAACATAAAATAAAGCCAAGAAGGATAGTTTCTAAATAATTAAAGACAACGAAAACCTGTTTTAAGTGGCAAAAGACCCCTTTCAGTCTGTGACCTGCTTATCTGTAGTTTTTCCAGGTCTGGGGTAGTTCTGCCAGATGCTGCCTGTCAGTGAGAAGGAACAGACCCGGTTTCTTCGCGCTTCCACCCCCCTGTGTGTCGGCTCCGAACAACAGAAGGCTTATTCTTTTTCTTCTATGATGGAGGTAGAAGAGGAGGCTTTGGAGTTGGGGCTGCTTGGGTGGAGGGTGGGCAGAAGCTAGCAGAGCTGAGAGTCTCCTGGGCTACACTAGCTGTCACGCAGGACTGTCCCCAGCAGGCAGCCCTGGATCCACCAGTTTGCCTTCACTTTTATACCTGGCGCCTTCACAGCTGTGTGGTTTCCAACCTTAACCACTTTGGCACCGCGCTCACCGGCCGCGAACCCTCGCCCGCAGCCGGCACACGCAGTCCGCACGGCGGTGTGCGCTGCGCATTGACCACGCGTCCGTTTTGCTCTCGTGTGATGAGGAAAGCTTTAACGCACTGAAAGCTTGCTTTACTTTACAGGCAGCTTTAGGAAAATAACTATAATAACTCCTACTAAGGACTTGTTAAAAGGTCACAGATTCGTAGTAACTTATTAGCTGAACGTACACACTGCAACTGCAGAGATAAAAGCTGTAAAAGCAAAAGCTTTTGGCTGTCGACTCAAGTCGACGCTCGGCTGTGCACGTTCATCTGTGGCTGACAACTATAGTCGACGCTGGTACCAAAGTGGTTAAACCTCACTCTGACATACTCACACACATACACAGTGGACGCACACACACGCGCCAAATTCCAGAAACATCAAGGTCTATGATGACATCAGGCACACTCAAGGAGAGAAACAGCCCTGGAATTGTGCCTTTCATGAGAAATGAGTTTTCTCTCAGGTACAGTGGATGAAAGATGAGGTTATGCAGGGCATATTGTGGATGGAAAACAACAATAAGCGGTTTCTTAAAGGAAACCCGGAGAAAGGCTTGCCATTTTTCTGAAGTACTCATTCCCATCTGAGGCAGCAGTGGTTCTCTGTACATGCTTGATGAATGTTGGCTGATGTTTTTGGAGGAAACATTTCTCACAATTCTTGGGCATCCAACAACTCAGGCATTCTGGGATCTATACTCTGTGCCTCTATTCTGGTGTTTCCTTTGCCGGGCATGATCTTTCTTCTTTGACTGGAAAATTCTACTCATCCTTCCAATTCCAGCTCAAGTACCATCTCACCTTTGAGAAAATTTACCCCACCCCTTGCTGTCCATCATTACTTCTTCCTCCGTGTAGCCACAGCGCTTTCATACTTAGTCTTTGTTAAAACATTTGTGATACTGAATCACTTGTTTATAATTCCACTTAAACTCTGTTTTCCAGGACCGGGGCTCTGTCCTATTCTTCTATGTAACCCTCATCCCGTCCATTCCAGCTTTGTACCTGGCAGAAAGCGAATCTCAGTAACTCCTTTAACTGCTTATTTCATGAATTATTCAGGGAAAGAGGAAGGAAAGAGCTGGGGACATGCCTCATCATATAAAAACTCTGGATAATCTTCTAAGTGCCTTGCGAAAAAAATCACAGGAAGGGTTTTTTTTCTTTTTTAAAGGAACCACCTTACATGTTTTTGTGGAATAAACAAGCATTGGGCACAGAAGAAGCATCTTCACTTATCTCATTACTTTTCCCAGAACCTGACTTTGCTGGTGCCACTAAAATTCATCTCTGTAAGGAGTCACTGCTAGAGGAGCACCTTTTGTTCCCCAGTAGCCTTTACCAACAAAGATGACTACTATACCCATAGGCTCCCTTCGCCCACTTCTAGTTTTAGTATTCATTCATTTATTCAGTATATATTTATCAAGACTTTTATGCTAGCCCTGAGGCAATAGTTTAGTGGCAATTAGTCTGATTATTTGGAAAAAAAAAGAAATTTTTTAGGTCCAGTGACACATTTGGATTAACCTTTCAACCAGCTTTTCCGGGCATGCATTGTAATGGGGGCTGCTGGGTGTTCCAAACCTCCATAATGGAGTCACCTTCATGCTTAGCTGACAGTCCTCCTGCCCTAATTTGTTTTACTGGCTTAAGCCTACAGTGACATCTTCTGGTAAATCTTAAGAGTGCACCAGAGTGCAAGTCTGAGGCTCTCCTTCTTGAACTTGTCTTTGCCTTTCAGAGCAAATAGACCCCAACCTCCAGGGTTAGTGCCAGAATCAATGTTATGAGAGCACTACCCTCACATGGAGAGCGAGAGAAGGCAACACAGAGAGTCAGAGACAGACATTCAAAGAGTCTTTTATGTGATGGGTATGTGCATCAGAAGGTTGCTTAGTGCCCGTATAAGGGAAGTACAGCCCAACGTGAGCAGCATCAGTCTTTACACTGTAGGGTTATCACTACAGCAGAGAAATGAGAGGAGACTGTACACACATGCACCTAACTTCCTCGTGATAACGGCTGCCTAGATTCAGATGACAATATCTCTGGAGATTCAATGAGTATAAAAAGCCCCCTTGTTCCTGGGAAAATAGTCTTAGGGGCCCAGACTGCCTCAACTGGAAGCACTTACTGTTACTTGAAAATATGACCCAATGGCTGACAAGAAAGATCTGCTGAAGGGCAGGGCTCCAGTGTTCAGGGGCCCCCCAAATTGCATGGAGTGTTGGAGGTGGGAAGGCAGGTAAGGATAATACCTCAGAGGTTTTGTTGGATAAAGAATCCAGGCTGGTCATTATTCTGAAGGAAGAGCTTTTAGGGCAATATCAGAGAAGCAGTCTTCCCAACCAGAGCAACTGAGGATGTGAAAGCCCAATCTGATGGGGACGTGACTGGGGAGGCAACCAGACACAGAAACATGGACGGTACTCGTCCAGGGGCCAGTTCGGGTCAAATGGGTTCAAGACTTGCTTACAGCACTAAATGTGTGCCTGGCACTGAGACAGGCACTGGAGATCTAGCCAGGGATAAGACACGGGAACCTAAGGAAAGTATTTCGATATAGCATGGTATTAACAACTGCAGTGAGTACAGGGTGCAATGAACACACCTCACAGCAATTTTTAGCCTGGCCTAAAGATGGGACAAGAGTTTCTGTAGCTTTATTTTGAAAAACAAGTAAGAATTAGATGAGGCCAGGAGAGAGGAAAAGAGGACGAGACAGAAGGATCAACAAAGGCACAGAGATATGAACCAGCCTGTTGTATGAGAGAAAAGCACATTAAAAAATTTTATGGGGGTCAGGCGTGTTAGCTCACACCTGTAATCCTAGCACTCTGGGAGGCTGAGGTGGGCGGACCACTTGAGGCCAAGAGTTTGAGACCAGCCTGAGCAAGAGCGAGCCTCTGTCTTTACAAATAATACAAAAATTAGTCAGGTATGGTGGAGCGCACCTGTAGTCCCAGCTACTCAGGAGGCTGAGGCAGGAGGATCACTTGAGCCCAGGAGTTTGAGGCTGCAATGAGCTATGATCACACCACTGCACTCTGGCACGGGCAACAGAGTGAGATGCTGTTTCAAAAAAAGAGCACCTTATGGATAGTTAAGTAGTGGCAGGAATTGAAGATGGAACAGTAGAGGACCTGGTTATAAAATGTCTCAGATTCCATATTAAAGAATTCAGACTTAATTTAGCAGGCAACAGGGAGGCCTTTGAAGGGGAAGGGTTTTAAGCAGGGGAATGACATGATGAGATCTATGTTTTAGAAAGCTCATCATGCATGGTGTACGAAGATGAAATTGGGGAAATTAGTTAAGAGGCTACTGCAGAAGACAAGGCAAAAGGGAAGGAGGGGCTGACTAGAGAAATATTTAGCAGGTAGAAGTGACAAAAGGAATGCAGAGAAAAGGGAGGAGGACGAGTTCAGGATGCCTCCCAGGTCTCTGGAGGAAGGTTCGAGGTGCCTGTGGGACATCCAAGTAGAGAGTTGGATGGACAGATCTAGCACTCAGGGAGCAATGTGGCTGAAGATAAAGATATGGAGTGGTCAGCAGACATGATGGTCTACTTAGGGATCTGTTTTTAATTCCACCTGTGGGGCTTCAGATATTTGAAGACAGCATTTACATACCCCGAGGCTTCTCTTCTTTATGCTGAAAATGGTTTTCAACTATTTTCTATACTGCTTCAAGGCCCCTCATTATCCTGTTGTTTGCCTCTGCACTGTATTCCACTTTATTGGAACATGGCCCTCCGGGCATGATCTGACAAGTAACAAGAAGGGACAATCTATCACCTTCCTCATTCTTGACACCATTTCTCTTATAGTGGCCTCAGATCACATGGACCGTTTTGGCAGTCGTGACACACCACCAACACGTAGTGAGCTCAATTGTTTCATTCTTTCACATAGATGCCATTTTGAAACCCAATCTATACTGTCCTGAACTGATGCAGTTTATTTGTGGCCCTGTTTAATTTCTTCTTGTTAGAATAAGTCTAAGCCTGTCAAAACACATCTGGATTCTGATTACATTCCCCGATATCTTCACCATACCTTCACCTCCCTGTCGGCAGTGCCTGGATCAGGCATTGATCAAAACAGAACAAGATGCAGGTGACAGCAAGTCTGTGGCATTGCTGGAAATCTCCCTTCAGGTTGACATAAAACTGAAGGGTGCCGCTGAATGGACTGATTTAATTTTAAATGAGTGAGACAAGCTCAGCCCCAGGAAAATCATACTCAGCCTCTTTCAGTTAGTAGTAATTGGACAGGACTATCTAGTGACCAAATGTGTCACTTAATTAAAATGTCCAGGTATCACATTTTAAAATTGGAGTCATAACTCCCCGTAAGTTACTTGGGTTAATTTAATGAGTGTTGTATGCCCATGGTACCCTTATAGGCACAACACAGTTAAAGGTTTGCCACCTTCTACTGCAGGACAGTTCTCCAGGGGGCCTTGGACCCACCCAGTTCTCCCCTCTTTCTTGCTTGTAGTTCTTAATATCTATAGAATGTGCTGGGAGTGCAACACTCTGAGATAGAGAGGAACTGCCTGAAACAGCCCAGGCTTTGTTCCTCTCTCCACTGGAAGCAGGATGTCCTTCAATGCTTTGCCCAGTGAGTCACGTGGCCCCAGACGTATATAACCAAGGACAGGCTGTCTTTTGGTGTCCCTCAGCTATGATGCAAGTGAGGCAAGCATAGGCAAGAAGCCATCCATCCCAGCCAGCTTTCTTGAGTCTTGGGAAACAGGCTCACGATGGAACCTAGGTGTATTTTGTCCCTTGCAGCCTTTCTGTAAGTAATAAGTCTGCTTCATGTAACTTGTTGCTTATGAGTGTGTTCTGTCTCACCAGACTCAGACAAGTTTATAACCAGTGCACAGTGAACCTGCTTTGTATCTACAAGTCTAGCCAACTTTGTCCTGGCATTGCTAAGCAATTGTGGAAATGACAACAACCAATGAAAGCATTCCAAGCCAGAAACCTAGGGGCCATCCTTGACTCCTCTCTCTCTCACTACTAACAGCTAAACATTCCCTTAAGTCCTGCAGATTCTAGTTCTTACTAGCTCCTGAATATATCCGTTCCACAACTGCTTGGGGGCAGGCCCTCATCACTTCTCTACTGGATCACTGCAGCAGCATCCTGGCCGACTTCTGGGCCTCCGGTCCTACACCACTGCCACACCCCAAGATGGCACACATCTGACCTGTCATTCCCTAGTTAAATCCTCTCAGTGGCTCCCTATCAATTATGACATGAAGTCTAAGCTCCTCCACATGGTAGACACGGCCTTATGTGACCCAGCAACCACCTTTCTTTCTGTCCAGCTAGCTTTATTTCGAGTAAGCTGTCTCTACACAAGTCTTTTTCAACTATGAGGGATCCATCCCCTGCCCTGCCCCGAACTCTAGGCCATTTGTCAATATCTGTAGACATTTTGGTTGTCACTGCTAGGTGGGAAGAGTTACTATGGGCATCTAGTGGGTCAAGTCCAGGGATACTGCTAAACATTCTACCACACACAGCCTGCCCCAACAAAGAATTATCCAGCCCCAAATGTCAATAGTGCCAAGGTAGAGAAATCCTGCTCTATAATCTTCCAAATTGGTGTCAGGCAATGACCCTACAGGCCCCTTGCCTTTGTATATGGAATGCCCACTCTTTTGAATGGCTTCAGTCTGTTATTTGTAGGTTACCTGGCAAAATCCTTCAAAACCCAACTCAAAGATTATCTCTCCAATGAAACCTTCTTTGACCTCCCTGGACAGAGTTAACCACTTCAGTACCGCGCTCACCGGCCGCGAAAGCTTGCCCACAGCCGGCACTCACAGTCCGCACGGTAGTCTGTGCTGTGCATTGACGACGGATCCGTTTTGCTCTTGTGTGATGAGGAAAGCTTTAAATCACTGAAAGCTTGTTTTCCTTTACAGGCAGCTTTACTTGTAATGTAAATCAGAATAGGTAACATATACATATATGTTTTCATTAGGTTATTTTTAAATGTTCACAATTTTATTTTGATAAATGAAAAATTAGAAAAATCATATCACAGCTGTCGGCTAATGTCTACGCTCGGCTGTGCACCTTCATATCACGGCTGTCGGCTAAAGTCGACACTCGTGTTCATCTGTGGCTGTCGACTGTAGTCGACGCTGGTACCAAAGTGGTTAAGCAACTGCAAAACTATTTTCCAAAGCATTTGTCCCATTGTACATTTCTCCCAGCCATGTATGAAATGAGAATTCCTGTAGCTTCGAATGCTTACCAACACTCGATATTCTGTCTTTTTAATTCTAATCATTCTAGTAGATGTAATAGGGTATCTCATAGTGTGGATTTAATTTTTCTTTCTCTGATGACTAGTGATGCTGAGCATCTTTTCAGGTGATTATTGGCCATTCGTATATATTCTTTGTGAAGTGTCCGTTAGATTTTAGTTTTAATTTAAAAAAATTAAAACTAGATTTTAAACACCTTTTTATTGGGTTATTGTCTTCTTATTAAGCTGTTATAAGTTCTTTACATACTCTGGATTAAAATTCTTTGTAAAATACATATACTGAGAATATTTTCTTCTAGTCTGTGGCTTACTTTTATATTTTCCTAATAGCATACTTTGAATAGAAGAAGTTTTAAATTTTAAATTAGCAATTTTTTAGGGCTTTTGCTTTTTGTTTATCCAAGAAAACTTTGCCTGCCTCAAAGCCATAAAGATTTTTTCTACATTTTTGTCTATAAGTTTCATAATTTTATAGATCTATGATCCATTTTAAGTTAATTTTTGTGTACGTCAAGAGATAAGGGTCGAGTTTTACTTTTTTTTTTTTTTTCCTATATGGCTATTCAGTTATTCCAGCACTATTTGTGGAAAAGACTTTTCTTTCTCCACTGATTTATCTAGTTACCTTTGTTGAAAATCAATTTATCATATATATGAAGGTCTATTTCTGGACCATATATGCTGTTTCACTAAACCAATAAATCTATCTTTATACTAATACCTCTATAATAGTATAATTTTATAGTAAGTCTGGAAATCAGATAACATAAATCTTTCATATCTGCTATTTAAAAAAATATTTTGACTAGTCTAGGTTTATTACATTTCCTTATAAAGTTTAGAATCAGCTTGCCAATTTATACAAAAAGAAGCCTGCTGGCACTTTGAATGGAAGTGCTTGTATCTATATATTACATTGAGAACAGGTGACATCTTAACAATAGTGAATCTTTTGATCCATGAACATGGTATGTGATGCCATTTATTTTGGTCTTTTTAAATTTCTTTCAGCAATATTTTGTAGTCTTCAGGGAACCAACCTTGTGCATATTTTGT
This sequence comes from Cheirogaleus major, assembly GCA_963574435.1. Classification (NCBI taxonomy): domain Eukaryota; kingdom Metazoa; phylum Chordata; class Mammalia; order Primates; family Cheirogaleidae; genus Cheirogaleus; species Cheirogaleus major. The sequence goes on from CAUYPO010008691.1 coordinate 18,142, forward strand.
TAAATTTATTCCTATATATTTCATATTTTTATACTAGTATAAATAATATAATTTCTTATTTCACTTTGAAATTGTTTATTGCTAGCATATAGAAATATAATTCATATTTATATATTGCCCACATATTCTATAAACTTATTAAATTCACTTATTTGTTATATAACTTTTGCTGTAGATTCCTTAGAATTTTCTATACACACTATAATGTCATCTGCAAATATAATATTACTTCCTTTATTTCTATCTGTATACCTTTATTTTTTTAATTATCTTTTAGTTTTTTTAATTGAGGTAAAATTCACATAACATATAATTAAACATTTTGAAATGTACTACTCAGTGGCATTTAGTACTTTCACAATGTCATGCAACCACCACCTCTATCTAGTTCTAAAACATTTTCATCAACCCAAAATATAAACTTCCACCCACTGAACAATTAATCCCCATTCCTCCCAACCCTACCTTCTCCTCCCTAGCCCCTGGCAACCACTAATCTGCTTTCTGTCTCTGAATATTTGCAAATTATGGATATTTCACAGTACTGAAATCATATAATATGTAACCTTTTGTCTTAGTCCTTTAGTGTTGCTATAAAGGAATACCTGAGGTTTGATGATTTATGAAGAAAAGAGGTTTGTTTAGTTCATGGTTTTGCAGACCGTATAAGAAGTATGATGTTGGCATCTGCATTGGGCTAGGCCCTCACGGTGCTTCTATTCATGGTGGAAGGTGAAGGGGAGACAGTGTGTGCAGAGATCACATGGACAGAGAGGAGGCAAGAGAAAGAGGAGAGTGGAGGAGATGCCAGGCCCTTCTTAACAAGTTTTCCTTATGACTAATGACAGCTCTTGCAAGAACTAGTAAGAGTGTGAACTTACTCACCCACAACTCCAGGGAGGGCATTAAACTATTCCTGAGAGATCTGTCTTCATAACCCAAATATCTCCCATTAGGCCTCAGCTCCAACATCGGGAATCAAATTTCAGCATGTTTGGGGAGACAAATATCCAAACTGTAGCGCATTTTGGTCACTTAGCATAATGTTTTGAGGTTCATCTGCATTACAGTACTTTCTTTTTTGACTAAATAATATTTTATTGTATGTATATATCACAATTTGTTTATCCATTCTTCTGTTAATAAATATTTGGGTTGTTTCCACATTTTGGATATTGTGAATAGTGTTTGAGTCCCTGTTTTCAATTATTTGGAGGATATACCTAGGAATAGAATTGTTGGGTCATATGGTAACTTTATGTTCAACTTTCTGAGGAATCAACAATCTATTTTGCACAATAACAGCACAATTTTACATTTCCTCCAGCAATGCACAGGGATACCAGTTTCTCCACATCCTTGCCAATATTTATAGTTTTACATCTTTTTTATAGCTATCCTAGTAGGTGTGTAGCTGTACCTCATTGTGGATTTGTTTTGTGTTTTCCTTATGACTAACAACAGCATCTTTTCTTTCTATTTTTTTGTGTTTTTATATAAACATTTTCAGCTTTATTCAGTTATAAATTACAAATAAAATTGTATATATTTAAGGTATGTAGCGTGATGCTTTGATATACGTATAGATTGTGAAGTGATTACCATAATCAAACACACTCACCACCTCATAGACTTACCTTTTTCAAAAACATTCCTGTATACAACAGAGTATTGTCAACTACAGTCACTACAGTCACCATGCTGTACATTAGATTTTCAGAACTTACTCATCTTAAAAGTAAAAATTTATACCCTTTGACCAACATCACTTCATTTTTCCCACCTCTTAGCCCCTGATAACCATTCTACTCTTTGCTTCTATGAGTTCAACATTTTCTGTTTTTAGATTCCACATATAAGTGATACCATGCAGTATTTTTCTTTCTCTGTTTGGATTATTTCACTTAGAATAATGACTTCCAGATTCATCCATGTTGTTGTAAATGGTAGGATTTTCTTCTTTTTAATGGATTAATAATATCTTATTTATATTTTGTGTATATATCATATTTTTTCATCCATTCATCCATCAGTTGATGCTTAGGTTGTTTCTATATCTTGGCTGTTGTGAATAATGATGCAATAAATATGTGAATGCAGACATCTCCTTAAAATACTGATTTTGTTTCTTTTGGATATATATCTATAAGTGGGACTGCTGGAAAATATGGTAGTTATATTTTTAATTTTTTAAGAAACCTCCATGCTGTTTTCCGTAATGACTGTACCAATTTACATTTCTACCAACAGTATGCAAGGGGTCTCTTTACTCTACATCCTTGCCAACACTTTTTATCTCTTGTCTTTGTGAATAGACATTCTAATGGATGTGAGGTGATATATCATTGTGGTGTTGATTTGTATTTTTTTGATGATTAGTAATGTTGAGTAACCTTTCATAAACCTTTTGGCCATTTGTATGTTTTCTTTGGAAAAATGTTCATTCAGATCCTTTGCCCATTTTTAAATTGAGTTATTTGGGGGTTTTGCTATTGATTTGTGTGCATTGTTCACATATTATAGAATTAAACCCCTTATCAAATATACAGTTTTCAAATATTTTCTTCTATTCTATAGGCTGCCTTTTCATTTGTTGATTGTTTCCTTTACTTTGCAGATTTTTAGTTTGATATAGTTCCACTTATTTATTTTTGCTTTTGTTGCCTGTGCTTTTGGTGTTATATCTAAAAATATCATTGCCAAGGCTAATGTCAAAAAATTTTTTCCCTATGTTTTATTCTAGAAGTTTTACAGCTTCAATATTACATTTAAGTCTTTAATCCATTTTGGGTTAATTTTTGTATATGGTGAAAGTCAGGGATCCAATTGCATTCTTTGGATCTTTCCCAACACCATTTAATAAAAAGACTTTTATTTCCTCATTGTGCATCCCCATTGTGAGCCCTTGTCAAAGATTAGTTGACCATATATGGATTTACTTTTTTGCTCTCTATTCTGTTTTATTGGTCTATGTATCTGTTTTGATTACTGTAGCTTTGTAATATAGTTTGAAATAGGGAGTGTGATGCCTCCAGCTTTGTTCTTATTTTGCAAGAGTGCTTTGGCTTTTGGGGGTTTCTTATGGTTCCACACAAATTTAAGTATTGTTTTTTACTATTTTTGTGAAAGAATGTCATTGGAATTTGGATAGGGATTTAATTGAATCTGTATATCACTATGGGTAATATGGACATTTTAACAATATTAATTCTTCCAGTCTATGGACATGGGATATCTTTTGATTTATTTGTGCCTTCTTCAATTTCTTTCATCCATGTCTTATAGTATTTAGCCTACAGATATTTCTTCTCCTTGGTTAGTGTTGTCTAAGTAATTTATTCTTTTTAATGCTGTTGTAAATGGGATCCTTTTCTTAATTTTCTTTTTGTATAGTTTGTTGTTAGTGTATAGAAACAACTAAGTTTGTTGTTAGTGTATAGAAACAACTAAATTTTTGTATGCTGATTTTGTATCCTGCAACTTTACTGAATTTGTTTATTAATTCTAATAGTTTTATTGTATAATCGTTATAGTTTTATATACATAAGATCATGTCATCTGTAAACACAGACAATTTAACTTCTTCCTTTCCAATTTGGATGCCTTTTATTTCTTTTTCTTACCTAAATTCTCTGACTAGGACTTCCAGTACTATGTTGAATAGAAGTGACAAGAGTGGTCACTCTTTTCTTTATTCTTACTCTTAGACAAAAAAGCTTTCAGCTTTTCACCATTGAGTATGGGATTAGCTATGGACTTGTCACATGTAGCCTTTATTATGTTGAGATACATTCCTTCTGTACCTAATTTTGTGAGAGATTTTTTTTAGCATAAAAGGATATTGAATTTTGTCAAATGCTTTTTACATATCTATTGAGATGATCATATCTCATTTTTATTTTCATTCATTAATGCAATGTATTACATTTATTGATTTACATATGTCAAACCATCCTTCCATTCCAAGGATAAATCCTATTTGATCATGGTATATGATCTCCTTTTAATGTACTGTTACATTCAGTTTGTTTGTATTTTGCTGAGGATTTTTATATCTATGTTCATCAAGGATATTGGCTTGTAATTTTCTTTTCCTGTAGTGTCCTTATCTAGTGTTTGTATGAGGGTAATGTTGGTCTAATAAAATTAGTTTGGAAGTGTTTTCTTCTCTTCAATTTTCTGCAAAGGTTTGAAAATGATTTACATTACCTTCCTATTAAATGCTTGGTAGAATTCACCCATAGCACCATCTAGTCCTGGGCTTTTCTTTGTTGAGAAGTTTTTGATTACTGATTCAATCTCCTTACTTATTATTTGTCTGAACATATTTCCTATTTCTTCATGACTCTCTCTTGGTGGGTTGTATGTTTCTAGGAATTTATCCATTTCTTCTAATTTATCTAATTTGTTGGCATATAATTTTTCATAGTAGTCTCTTATGATCTTTTGTATTTCTGTGGTATCAGCTGCAGTGTCTCCTTTTACATTTATAATTTTATTTATTTGAGTCTTTTCTATTTTCTACTTTTTTTGATTAGCCTAGCTAAAGGTTTGCCAATTTTTTTATCTTTTCAAAAAACCATCTCTTTGTTCATCTTTTCCACTATCTTTCTAGTCTGTTTCATTTATTTCTGCTCTAATATTTATTATTTCTTTTCTTCTGCTGACTTTGGGATTAGTTTATTCTTCTACTTCTAATTCCTTGATGTGTGAAGTTAAATTGTTTATTTAAGATTTTTTTTCTTATTGTGGGCATTTATCATTATAAACTTCCCTCTTAGCACAAATTTTGCTGCATTCCATAAGTTTTGGTATGTTATGCTTCCATTTTCTTTTGTCTCAAGATATTTTTTAATTTCCTGTTTTATTTCTTCTTTCACCCATTGGTTGTTCAGAAGTGTAATATTTAATTTCCACATATTTGTCAATTTTTCAAAATTTCTCCCGCTATTTATTTCTAGTTTTATAATATTGTGGTCAGAAAGGATACCTGAGTTGATTTCAATGTTCTTAGACTTATGAAGACTTGTTTTGCATGTCAAAATATGATCCATCCTGGAGAATATTACATGTACTCTTGAGAAAAATGTGCATCTGCTTCTGTTGGATGAAATGTTCTCTATATATCTGTTAGGTCCATTTGGTCTATAGTGTTATTTAAGTCTGATGTTTATTGATTTTCTGTCTGGGCAATCTATCCACTGTTGAAAGGAAGATATTGAAGTCTCCTATTATTATTTTATTGCTGTCTATTTCTACCTTCAGTACTGCTGGTATTTCTTATATATTTAGGTGCTTCAGTGTTGATTTGCGTGCATGTATAAATGTATTTAAAATTGTTATATTCTTTTGATAAATTGACATATTTATCATTAAATAGTGAACTGCTCTGTCTCTTGTGACAGATTTTGACTGCCAGTCAATTTTGTCTGGTTTAAGCATAGCTACCACTGCCTTTTCTCTTTTGGTGTTGCATGAAATAACTTTTTCTATACCTTATTTCCTGTCTGTGTGCATTCTTAAGGCTGAAGTGAGTCTCTTGTAGGCAGCATATTGTTGGATTTCTTCTAAATCCATTAAGCCACTCTGTATATTTTGACTGAAGAATTAATCCATTTACATTTCAAGTGATTATTGATAGGAAGAACTTATTAATACCATTTTGTTAATTATTTACTGACTATTTTGTAGTTCTTTTATTTCTTTCTTCCAATCTTGCTATCTTCTTTTGTGATTTGTTGGATTTTTGTAGTGGTATGGTTAGATTAATTAATTTCTTGTTATCTTTTCTATATCTACTAGAGGCTTTTTCTTTGTAGTTACCATGGGCTTACATAAAACATCTTACAGTTATAATATTCTAATTTAAGCTGACATCAACTTAACTTCAATCACATACAAAAACTACACTTTTGCTTCTCCCCATTACATGCATTTTATGTTATGTTATTTATGTCTCAATTTACATCTTTTTGTATTATGTATTCATTCACACGTTATTGTAGTGTAGTACAGTGTAGAATAGTTATTTTTACTACTTTTGTTTTTTAACTTTTACACTAGCTTTAAAAGTGATTTACGCACCACCATGACAGTATTAGAGTAAAGTTGACTCTTTAATAATGCAGGGGTTAGGGGCACTGACCTCTTATGCAGATGAAAATTCATATAAAACTTTGACTCCCCCCAAATTTAACTACTAATAGCCTACTGTTGACCAAGGAGCCTTACTAATAACAAAAGATTTATTAGCAGATATTTTGTATATGTATTATATACTGTATTCTTGTAATAAAGTAAGCTAGAAAAAAGGAAATGTTATTAAGAAAATGACAGGGAAGATGAGGAAGAGGAAGGATTGTTCTTGCTGTTCCAGGGTGGCAGAGGCAAAAGAAAATCAACATATAAGTGAACCTGTGACATTCAAACCTATGTTATTCAAGGGTCAGTTGTATTTTGAATTTGAATATGTATTTACCTTTACCTGTGAATTTTATACTTTCACATGTTTTTATGTATATCCTTTCATTTCAGTATTTCTTGTAAGGCAGGTCTAGTTGTGATGAACCTCCCCAGGATTTTTTAAAAATACATTTTATTGTGTATATTTGAGGTTTACAACATGATGTCATGGGATACATATAGATAGTAAAATGGTTACTATAGTGAAGCAAATCAACATATCTACCTTCAAACTTTATTAACACAAAGTTACTTCTTTGTGACAAGAGCAGCTCAAATTTGCTTATTTAACAAAAATCCCTAAAACAATGCAACTTTATTAACTATTTACTCATGTTGTACATTAGCTCTCCAGATTTATTTATACTATATATATGCTCTGTATCCTTTGACTTATACTTCTCCATTTCCTCCCCCCACCATCCCAGCCCTGGTAACCACTGTTTTATTCTCTATCTCTGTATATTTGACTTTTCTTTTTAAAGATTCACCATGTAAGTGAAATCATCCAATATTTTTCTTTCTGTGTCTCACTAATTTCACTTAGCATAATATCTTCCAGCTCCACCCACGATGTAACAAGTGATAGGGTCACCTTTGTTAAGGTTGAACAATATTTCATAATATATCGCATTCTTTGTCTATTTGTCTATCGATATTTATGTTGCTTTCATATCTTGCCTATTGTGAATAATGCTACAATAAAATGAAAGTACAGATATCTTTGTGAGGTAGTGATTTTATCTCCTTTGCATATATACAAAGAACAAAGATTGCTGGATCATACAGTAGTTCTATTTTTAATTTCTTTAGAAACGTCCTAACAGTTTTTTCTAATGGCCTCACCAATCTACATTCCCACCAACAGTGTACTAGGGTTCCCTTTTCTGTACAACCTTACAAACATTTGTCATCTAATATCTTTCTCATAATAGCCATCCTAATGGATGTGAAGTGATATTTCATAATGATTTTAATTTGCATTTCCCTGATGATTAGTAAAGTTGAGTACCTTTTTTTCTACCTGTTGACCATTCATATGTCGTCTTTGAAGAAATGTCTGTTTAGGTCCTTTGCTCATGTTTTAATTGGGTTAATTGTTTTTCTGCTATTGAGTGGCATGCATTCTTTATATACTATGAATATTAACCTCTTATCGGATATGTGGTTTAAAAATATTTTCCCCAGTCTGTAGATTTCATTTATTTTATTTTTCCTTTGTTGTGCTGAACCATTTTAGTTTGATGTAGTCCCATTTATTTATTTTTGCTTTTGTAGCCTGAGATTTTGGTGTGATAACCAAGAAATCATTGTCAAGGCCAATATCAAGAAGTTTTTCCCTATGTTCTCTCCTAGGAGTCTTATGGTTTCAGGTCTTACAGTCAGGTCTTTTAAAATCTATTTTCATTTGATTTTTGTGTCCTTCAGCTTTTGTTTATCTTTGAATGTCTTTATCCTTCATTTCTGAAGAAAAGTTTTTCTGGGTATAGCATTTGTATTTGGCAGTTTTTTTCTTCAGCACTTTGAATATATCATCCCATTCCCTTCTAACTTGCAAGGTTTCTATTTGTAATCCTCTGATAGCCTTATGAGTGTTCTATCAGTGTGACCAGTATTCTATCTTTTGTTGCTTTCAAGATTCTCTGTTTTTGACTTTTGACAATTGATTATGATGTGTCTCAGAGTATTATTCTTTGAGTTGTCTTTCTTGACATTCTTTGAAGCTTTATGAATCTGGATGTCTATATTCCTCCCACAGTTTGGGAAGTTTTCAGCCAATATTTCCTTAAATAAGCTTTTTATTCCATTCTCTCACTTTTCTCCTTCTAGGACAACCAACCATAATTCATATATTTGAACATTTGATGGTGTCATGTAGGTTTCTTATGCTTTCTTCATTCTTTTTTAATCTTTTTGTCTATGTTCCTCCAATTGGCTAATTTCAAATGACCTGTCTTCAAGTTTGCTAATTCTTTCTTCTACACAATCAAGTCTACTATCGAAGGTCTCTATTGAATTTTTCAGTTTTGTCATTGTATTCTTCACCTCCTGGATGTCTGCTTGATTCTTTTATATGGTTTCTATTTCTTTATTGAAATTCTCATTTTGTCCGTGAATTGTTTTCCCAATTTTGTCTAGTTGTCTATCTCATTGCATCTCACTGAGCTTCTTTAAGATGATAATTTTAAATTCTTTTGAGGCAATTCATAGATCTTCAGTTCTTTGTGGTCAGTTACTGAGGCTTTATTAGTTTCCTTTGGTGGTATCATGTTTGCCTGATTTTTTGTTATTTGTGTAGCCTTGTGTTTGTACATTTAAAAAAGCAAATATCTCTTCCAATTTTTAAAAAAATAGCTTAATCAGGTTAAGGCCTTTTCCGATTAGGTCCTTTGGCTGATGGAATTTCCTCCACTATTGTGGTTGAGGGAGATTGAAGCCAGGTCATGTGGCTACTGTGGTTCCTCAGTGGGGTCCACAACTAGTAGGCCTGTTACCAGAGACTCTAGTGGATATGAATCCTCTCTGGTCCCTGGGTAAAATGGACAGTCTCCAGGACCTTGGTCTATAAAACTGGAACCAGGATGAATGTCTGCTTCAGGATCTACAGATAGCGGGCCTGTTACCAGGTGTGTGGATTGGTGTGGCCTTCTTCAGGTCCCTGGGAGGGCTCCTGCTGGGTCACTGGGGAATCCCTAGGAGTAAAATTGCTGGCTCATATATTAAATGTATGTTTAAATTAATACAAAAATGCAAAATATTTTCCAAAATATCATTTTTCATTCTTACCAGCAATGTATGAGAAATTCAATTACTCCAAATTCTCATCAACATTTGGTGTTATCATGTTTTTGTTTTTAATTTTAGCCATTCTAATAGATGTACAGTGGTATCACTTTGTGGCTTTAATTTGCTTTTTAATAATGTTGAGCATATTCTCATTTGCTTCTTTGCCATCCATATCTATGTTTTACTGCAGTGTCTGTTTAAATATTTTCTGATTTTTTATTAAGTTATTTGGTTTCTTATAACTGATCTGTAAAAACTTGTTATATATTCTGTGTACCAAGATTTTCTCTCAGTCTAGAGTCTTTTCATTTCCTTAATGGTATTTTTCTAAGAACAAAGTATTTTAATTTTGATAAAATCTAATTTACCAGGTTTTAAAAAAATATATGTACTTTTTGTGCTTTAATAAATATTTACCTTACCCATTTCACAAAGATTTTCACTTATTTTCTTTATAGAAGTTTTATAGTTTTAGGTTTTATATTCAAGCATATGATATATTTCAAGTCAATTTTGTATATGGTGCAAGGTATAGCTTAAAGGTTTTCTGGCTTTGGTTTTGATTTTGCATATGTCTATCCAATTGTTCTAGCCCCATTTATTGAAAAGACAATCTTTGCTCCGTGGAATGACATTGGCACTTTTTGAAAATTAATTGACCATATATTTTTGGGTCTATGTTTGGACTCTCCAATAAGCTCCAATGAACTATGTGTCTATTTAATTTTTGCCAATACTATATGATCTTGATTACTCTGGTTCTTTATATTAAGTGTTCCAGTGAGTCTTCCGACTTTATTGTCTTTCAAAAGTATTTTGGTTACTCTAAGTGCATTGATTATTTATAATTGCATAACAATTTACCCAAAGTTTAGAGAATTAAAACATCAAACATTTATTATCTCACAATTTTTATAAGTCAGGAATTGAAAGCATCTTAGTTGAGTTTTTGTGAATAAGGTTCTCTCATAAGGTTGCAGGAAAGATGTTAACCAGAGCTACGGTCACCTGAAGTGAAGGCTTGACTGGTCTAGAGGATTCACTTAAATGGTTTTTGGCCAAGGGCTTTAGTGTCTCACCACTTGCACTTCTCCACAAGGCTGCTCACAGTATGTCAGCTGGCCTTCCCCAAAATAAGTGGAGAGAGAGAGAGAGAAAGAGAAAGAGAGAGAGAGAGAGACCTTCATAAGCTACTTAAGAGGTGACATACCATTCATACCATATTTCTGCCATACTCTATTAGTCACACAGAGACCAACCTGAATACTAGAATCATTAGGGGTCATCTTGGGGACTGATTACAATAAAAGATCCTTTGCCTGTCTATATAAATTTCAGAATGAACTTGTTAATTTCTACTGCCTCCAAAAATAGAGCCTATTGTGGTTTTGATTGAGACTCCATTGAAGCTAGAGATCAATTTTGATAAATTGGTGTGTAACAATATTGAGTCTTCCAACCCATGAACAAAAATATATCTTTCCATTTATTTAGGTCTCCCTTGATAACTGTCAACAATGTTTTATATTTTCAGCATAAAAATCTTATATGTATTTTGTTAGATTTACCCCTTACTATTTTATGTTTTGTGTTGGCATTACACATGGTACTCCTTTTATAAATTTAACTTTCCAATTGTTCACTGCTAGAATATAGAATACCACTGATTTTTTAAAACTTATATTCTGCAAACTTGCTAAACTCATTCACTAATTCTGATAGCTTTTTTTTTTTTTTTGTAGATTCCTTAGGATTTTCTACATAGACAATCATGTCTGACAATCATAAGAGTTCTATTTTTTCCTTTCTAATTTGTATGCTGTTGTTACCTTTTTCTTTTTCTTTTCTTTTCTTTTCTTTTCTTTTCTTTTTTTTTTTTTGGCTTTTTTGCACTATTGAGGACCTCCAGCATGAAAGAGCTGTAAAAGAATTCTTGTGTTTTTAACAATATTAGTTGCAGGTTTTTCATATCTGCCTTTTATCAGTGAGAAGGAGTTCCTTTTCATTCCAGGTTTGCTGAAAGTTTTTATCGGGAATGGTTGTTGGATTGTGTCAAAAAATTTTCCTATATATATCATCATGATCAAATGTTTTTCTTTTTTAGTCCATTGAATTGTACATTACATTGATTAATTTGTAAGTGCTGTACTGACCTTGCACCTGGGATAAACTCCACTTGGTCATGATGCTTTATGCCTTTTATATTAATATATTGCTGGATCAATTTGTTAATATTTTATTGAGGAGTTTTGCATTCATATTCATGAAAGATATTGGTCTGTGTATTTTTTTTCTTATAATGTCTTTAATTTTGGTATAAGAGTAATGCAGACTTCATACTTCATAAAACTGTTTGGAAATT
>CAUYPO010008692.1:0-12713 GCA_963574435.1 Cheirogaleus major
CCAGCTACTCGGGAGGCTGAGGCAGAAGGATCGCTTGAGCCCAGGAGTTTGAGGTTGCTGTGAGCGAGGCTGATGCCACGGCACTCACTCTAGCCTGGGCAACAGAGTGAGACTCTGTCTCAAAAAAAAAAAAAAAAAAAAAAAAAGAAATGAGCAAGGGTCCAGTCACCCAGCACTTATCCAGAAAAGGGCCACAGATAGAGCCTCTCAGTGCTTACCCAGATAGGACCCCCAGGTTGTGGCACCCAGGCACTTATAAAACAGGATCCAGGGTCCCCCTCCAGCCTTTCTGGCCTCCGACAGAGCCCAGGTCCAGCCCCCAGTGCTTATTCCAAAAGACTCAGGATCCAACCCCCAGCAATAGCCACTCAGCACTTGCTCTGAGCACTTGTGCAGGAGTGCTCAGGCCCTCAGGACTCAGGATCAAGCTTTATCCTTAACTGATAGGACCCAAAAGCCTGATAGCCAACGCTTTCCCAAGAGACCCAGAGTCCTGCCACCCAGCAATAAGTGCCCCTGCAGACCCCAGGGGTCTAGCCCCAGCCCTCTCCCAGGGGGCGAGTATCCTGGGTTACCAAGGAACTGTCCCCACCTCAGGATCCTGATTGTGGATTGGGATGTCCATCATGGTAATGGAACTCAGCACATGTTTGAGGATGACCCCAGGTGAGGGGCTGGGGCTGGGGGCAAGGGTGTGGTTAGGGAGGTGGGTGAGCCATGCCTCAGGGATGCCGGGGGCCCCTAACCAGCCACGGCCCCCTTCCCACCCCATCTCTGGCAGTGTGCTATACATGTCCCTGCACCGCTATGATCATGGCGCCTTCTTCCCCATGGGGGATGAGGGCGCCAGCAGCCAGATAGGCCGGGCTGTAGGCACAGGCTTCACTGTCAACGTGGCCTGGAATGGGCCCCGCATGGGTGACGCCGACTACCTGGCTGCCTGGCATCGTCTGGTGCTTCCCATTGCCTATGAGGTATGGCTCAGGATGAATGTGATATTCCCGTGCGGGTGGCAGCATATGCCTGCCTCCTCAACCCTGTGTGCATCTGACTGCTAAGTGACTGATCATATGAGACAGCCTGTGGGTGGCTGTAGTGATGGCTGTCAGGGCAGGCGGTTGACTGTGATGGCCTTGTATATTTGTCTGACTGTGCACGGGTGGCTGGGACAGCCTTCTGTTTACATGGAACTGTGTATGCAAGTGACTACCTCCTGTGGGTGCAACAATGTGCATGTGTCCACTGTGACTGTGTGGCGATGGCATGTGTATGATTGTGACTGTGCACGGTGGCTGTGGATCATTGTCCCCTCTGAGAAACTGTGTGTGTATGCATGACTAGTATAGATGTGTAGTCCTGGTTTGTATGGGACTGATTGTTTGGGGATATGTGTGGCTATATGTGACCATCTTCTCTGTGTATGGCAATTGTGTTGTCATCTTCTGTTATGGAAATGTACATGTGCCTCTCTTTGGCACTGTGTATATAAAACCCTGTATCTTCTGTGTGTGTCTCACAGTTGACTCTGGGGTGTGTGTGAGAGGACATATCTCCCGTTTCTCATGTCACTATCTCTTGACATTGGGGTCTCCACGTCTCATGTCTCATAACTGTTTCATGTCCCTGTCTGTCCATTTCTAGTGTCTCCAAGTCTCTAAGTCTGTTTCATGTGTCCATGTCTGTGTTTCTTGTGTTTCCTTGTCTTCTCCTCATTACATTCAGGTCTCTTGTCTTGCGTCTCTAACTCTCTGACCTGCATCTCCATGTCTTTATTTGTCCTTGTCTCCATGTCCCTGGGTCTCCACCACTTCCTGCCCACCATAGTCCCTACCCTCATGCCTTTGCATCTCTTCTCTCCCTGCCGTAGTTTAACCCAGAACTGGTGCTGGTCTCTGCTGGCTTTGACGCTGCATGGGGGGACCCCCTGGGGGGCTGCCAGGTGTCACCTGAGGGTTATGCCCACCTCACCCACTTGCTGATGGGCCTTGCCAATGGCCGCATTATCCTTGTCCTAGAGGTAACTTTCTCTTAGTCCCTCTTCTTGTGATAGGAGGGTAGTTTGGAAAAGTTGGTTGCATCACTCAGGGCAGTTTCCCAAAATTTCCTTTGGGTGTCTCCACCTGGATTGTTGGCACATACTAGGCATTAATAATAATACCAGCTTTAATAATAATTAACAGCTTTAATCGAGGGCTCACTGTGTGCAAGGCACTCTTCTCAGCACTTTATATGTATTATTAATTCATTCTCTTGGCAAAGCAGCCTTCCCAGCAGAGTCTGCTTACCTCATCATTTTCCTCTCTTAAGATTAGGGAAACTGAAGCCCAGAGCGGCGTAGTGACTAGCCTGGTCACTCATTTACTAATGGCAGAGCCAGGGCTTGAACCCCTGCAGCCTGCCTCCAGGGTCTATGGTTTTTACTGCTACCTGAACTGCCTCTAACAAGTTCCAGAGACACAATAAATTCACTGACATTTTGTAAATGACTCAGTACCCTGTCCCCTGTGCCTCAGTTTCCTTGTCTGTAAGATGGGGCTGGCTAACCATGGAGGAGTACCTGACATATGGTAAACCCTGTGTAAATGCTGGGTCTCGTTACTGTTACACATTGTTCGGACATTAATTTAACCCTCTCAGCCCAGGTTCAGACCCCCAGTGCTTCATCTTCAGCTGTTATGACCTTAAACAAGTCATCTAACCACTCTGAGCCTTGGTTTCTTTATTTGTAAAAAGACTGGGGTTCCTATGGAGTGTGGAAAAGGTCAGGACAGGAGTCTGGGTAGAGAGAAAGACCAGTTGTTCCTGCACTGGGTCAGGGCAGGAGCTTTTGTATGGGTTCACAGTAGACATCTTGTGCATGTCAGGTCAGTGGTTACTGTATGGTGTGAGGCCAGAGGTTGCTGGACAGTGTGAAGATGGATTTCTGTATGGCGTGAAGGCAAGTGCCTGTACAGATTGAGCACCTGTGGTTGTGAGGATTAAGTGCATTAGTATGCATGAAGTACTTAAAATAGGGTCTGGGACACAGCAAACAATTAATAAATATCAGCTGTTACTAATGCTATATCAGCATTGTTACCTTGCACTTTGCATCACAATCTACCTCCCCACAACCACCACCTCACAAAACAGGTGCTGCCCATCTGACAGGTGTTGCCCATCTAACAGGTGTTTCTACTCACGTGTTCCCAGTACTTCCCACCACTCCAGACTCCAGACTTGCAGGGCTGGGGGTGGGGGGAATTGGGGAGGCAGGACATCTCGACCTCCAAATTCCCTGATGAACCCCCAACACCCCTTTCCTCCCCTTTTCCTTACCAAAGGGTGGCTATAACCTGACATCCATCTCCGAGTCCATGGCTGCCTGCACCCGCTCCCTCCTTGGAGACCCACTACCCCTGCTGGCCCTGTCACGGCCCCCACTATCAGGAGCCCTGGCCTCAATCACTGAGACCATCCAAGTCCATCGCAGATACTGGCGCAGCTTGCGGGTCACGAGTGAGTGGATGTGGGGAATTGGGGGCGGGGGGGGGACCTAGGGAAGGAGGCAGTAAAGGGGATAGCACCCATACTCAAGGATCTCCCTCCATGGTTCCAGAAGTAGAAGACAAGGAGGCACTCTCCAGTTCTAAGTCAGTCACCAAGAAGGCACCCCAACCAGCCAATCCTGGGCCAGCTGAGGGGATGACCACACCAGAAGAGAAAGTTCTGGAAGCAGGCATGGGGACTGCCACCCCAGCATTATCTGCGGAAGAGTCCACCCCAGGCCAGACCAAGTCAGAGATAGCCGTGGTGGCGCTCACTCAGGACTGGTCCTCAGAGGCAGCCAAGGGGAGAGCTGTGCTGGGCCAGACCACCTCAGAGCAGGCTGTGGGGGGAGCCACTCTGGACCAGACCACCTCGGAGGAGACTGTGGGAGGAGCCACCCTGGGCCAGACCACCTTAGAGAAGGCTGTTGGGGGAGCGACGCTGGACCAGGCTACCTCAGAGGAGGCTGTAGGAGGAGCTTCGCTAGACCAGACCACCTCAGAGGCAGCCATGGAGGGAGCCACCCTGGACCAGACCACCTCAGGGGAGGCTATGGGGGGTGCCCAACTGATCCAAACTCCTCTAGCCTCATGCAGAGACAACCAAAACCTCCCAACCGCACCTGTGCAGGGGGCCACACCCCAGATATCCCCCAGTAAGCTGATTGGGAGCCTCAGGACCTTGGAACTAGGCAACAAATCTCAGGTAAGACCCACCACACCCAGGAAGGGGGAAGAAGGGGCCCAAATCGGGCCTTTCTGATATATCTTGTGCTTCTTGTGTCCAGGAGGACCCAGACTCTCAGACCCCAGAAGAGGAGAGCATACTCAGAGAGGCAGCTGGAGGTCAGGGCATGGATGATTTGATTCTGATGCAGAGATCTGGGGACCTTACTGACACTAATGAGGTGAGCTCAAGGAGAGGCTGGGACTATGGCTTCCTTCTCTTGCCCATTTGTGTCTCCATGTAGGAGCATGTGATGTAGGAACATGGAATGGGGAGATGGTGTCCCCAGCTTACTTAGTTTCACCCACTGCAGGCCATGTTTTATGCAGTGACACCACTGCCCTGGTGTCCCCATTTGGTGGCAGTATGCCCCATACCTGCAGCAGGCCTGGATGTGACTCAACCTTGTGGGGACTGTGGATCACTCCAGGAAAATTGGGTGTGTCTGTCTTGCTATCAGGTATGGAGCACAGAAAGGGGATGGGGTGAGGTTGGCCCGTGAGCAGACTACAGGTGGGTGCTGACCCCCACCTGACACTTAAACCCCAACCTCAGGTCTACTGTGGTCGTTACATCAATGGCCATATGCTTCAACACCACGGAGACTCTGGACACCCGCTGGTTCTCAGCTACGTTGACCTGTCTGCCTGGTGTTACCATTGTCAGGCGTATGTCCACCATCAGGTGGGCCCTGGGCAGACCCTTTAACATGCACACACTCGCCCCTACATACCCCTTCTCTGATGGGATAAGGGAAGAATGCAGACCCCTCTGTATGGCTGCCTCGTGTGATTGTTTTGTATGGGTCAGGGGCTGTGGGCTAGTCTAGGAGCCAGAGTGGTTGGGGCCTAGAGTGGGGGCAGCCTTCTGTCCCAGGTCAAGGGGTCCTCACTCTCTCTCACCTACCCTGTTCTTGCCTCCTCCTCAGGCTCTCCTAGATGTGAAGAACATCGCCCACCAGAACAAGTTTGGGGAAGACATGCCCCACCCACACTAAACCCCAGACCACCGCGCTCCCTCTTCTCCACCTCCTGAGGCCCAAGATAGACCAGCCATAGTTCATTCTAACCTGACCCTTGGATGAGGGGTAGTTTCCCACTCCATTCCATCCTGAATATCCTTTGCAACTCCCAAGAGTGCTTATTTAAGTGTAAATACTTGTAAGAGGACTACACTGATCACTTGGGTGATCAGTTGTAGATCTGTCCCTACCCACTGCCTGCTCGAGGGACACCACTACTCCTCCCCAGAAGGAAAGGGGGGCAGCTCAGTGGCCCCAAGAGGGGGATAATATCATGAGGGTAACATTGGAAGGAGAGGGGTCAACTGGCAGGTATGGCAGGGTTGCATATGTAATAAATGATGACCTGTTACAAAACCTGAAGTCTTTTAACTTTGAGTAGGCGGAGAACCCCACATCCCTGGCCAGCCGGGCCGATGAGTAATGAAGGAATACGGGAGTGGGTCTTCATCAGGTTATCCCCCTGTCCATCCATTGCCCCAAAAGCTAACTGAAAATAGAGCAGGCAGCTTGCCTGGTTCCACTGGCAATAAAACAGTAGAATCCTTGAGGAAATGAGTGATTGTCTTAGAAATAGGGGCCTCACAGCCAGTCCCAGCCACACCCTAGGCTGAGAAGACAAGGAAACTAGCAGGAAGTAGCCTCACCAGGCCTCAGTTTCCCCAACTGTCTCATTGGCCTGATTGGGAACAGGGTGGGAAGTCCAGGTTTTCCTTGGATGTGGTGGTCATAGGTAGCTTCTTGCGGGTAATGGGTAGCTGCCATTGACCAGAGGTGGGAAGTTGGAGGACAATTATCCTCAACCCTGACTCCCTTGAGCTGCCAAAGCAATTCTCATTTGGGCTAAGGTTTCCAGGCCAAGGTTTCCAGGCCTTTTCTTCATGGCTGCTTTATGATCCCAAACTGACCACCTGAGCCCCACCCACTCAAGAAGAAGTGGAATAGGGAAGAGCAAGAGAGTGTCAGCCAACCCCTTTTAAGAGCCCCCTGGATGCCCCACCCAAGAGCCCCTGATTACACCTCACTGTCCAGAGCTGAGCCATGATTGCTGTAGCTGCAAGGGAGTCTGGGAATGTTTAGCTTGACAAACCACCTCAGATCAGGTAGGTTCCTTCAGACCTGACGACTCTTTCCCTCCAGGAACAGGCAGGATCCTCTCTGGGGCTACCAAAAAGCCTGGTTGAGGCGGCACAGGCTCCATGGCCTCAAAGAGATCCCCATAGAACGTTTTCAAAAGTCTGGCCATCCAGGGCAAAATCTGACACACACCCCCTACACACGGACACACACACACACACACACACACAAACAGGAAATCCCATCCCAAACAGGTGCGAGGCCAGGGAGAGGCGCCCCGGGGCAACCGGAGGTCTGGCTGCGGGGCGCGCACGTGCCTGTGGGCTAGGGGCAGTGGCGCCTAGGGCGTGACCCTGCGCTCGGGGGCAGGGGCACAGCGTGGCGGGGATAGGTGGCGGCCGAGCGGCGAGGAGGGCGCTGCGCATGCCCACTGCCCCTGCCCCAGCCGCCACCGGGGGTCTGGGGAGCCGCTTTGCCCCCAGTTAGTCCTGTCAGAGCTGCCTGCGCGTCCCAGCGCACCCGTCTCTCCTGGGACACAGGTGAGCGGGCCGCCCGGGCCCGGGGGTCTTCCCGCTCTGGCTGTGAAGGTGTGAGGGGACCTTTCTCCGGCTCGGGACTCCCCTCCTGGGAACGCAGCCCCTCAGCGCCCGGCTTTGTGAGGGTGTCCGCGCGGGGCGGGAAGCGGGGCCGCCTCACCCAGACTCGGGATGGTTTGCGAAAGGGCAACTGGGCCACACTTTCACACTAAGCCCGAAGTGCAGTCACGGTTCAGGGGTCCCCTCGCCACCTCAGGTGCCCTCGCCTGGCTTGGTCAGGGAGAGCGCGACCCGGCTGGGGAGCCCAGGCTGCCCCAATACCCGGGCCCCGGCCCTGCAGCGCCCGCCACCACAAGTGGCCCTGCCTTACTAGAGCACAGGGCTGGCCCCCCGTTCTGTGGCGTCTCTCGCGGGCTGTGTGACCTCGGACCAGTCCCGGTCACCTCACTTCTCCAAGCCTCGCTATTGCGCGCGGGTAAAGCGGGCGTCGTGACCAGACCTCGGCCGCCCCGGGGTGGGTGGCAGGCGGACGGCGTGAGTGTGGGCCCGCAGGCGACCACCGGGGTCAGGCCTGCCTTCCTCCTGCTCATCCTCACAGCCCTCCTCACGGGCCCCCCTCCCCCACCCGATGGTACCCCAGCTTTCCAGCCTCGCGGGCCCCAAATTCGTGAGTCGTCCGTGACCCCTTCCCTGCCTCTCAATCCCTAAAGATGGCCGGGCTCGTTCTCCCTCAGAATATACCAGAATCCGACCTACCACTCCTCTCTGTCCTCACAGCTAGGTCTTCTCCCTCTTTCTGTCCCCAAAGGGATAGACTTTAGGGACCCCCAAAACCCTATCCTCTGCATACTTCTCATCCTGGCCCCCCTCTTTCTGGGCAGCATTCCCAGTGACCATTTTTAGTGATCCCTCGGGGTTGGGGACCCACCCCGGCTGGATACCCACCTGAGACCTTGCCGCCCCCCCTCCACCTGTTGAGCCCACCATCTGCGCCAATCTGCCTCTGGTCCCCAGCAGGGGATGTTGTGGTAACTAAGCACAGGTGGCCATTGTGGTGCACTAAGTAGGGGCATTTCCTGAGCCCAAGGACCTGGAGGTGCATTCAATGAGTTAATGGGGATGTGCTACTAATAACTAATACTAATTGAGCACCTGCTGTGTGCCCATCCTCTTCTAACTTGCAACTTCCTCGTTCCTTATCTTGTTATTGTCTCCTTCACACTGCCAGGATCTAATCCTCACAAGGGCAGGGATGTGAGTCTGTTTTGTTAACTGCCATACCACAATGTCGAGCATGCAGGAAGTTTCTTGAATGGGTGAATGAGGATTAAATGATAATTAAGAAGCCTAACAATAACCGAGCACCTTCTGCAAGCTTACCACCTATTCCTAAAATATATTTTACTTATTTATCTTGTTTGGTGTCTGTCGCCACGACTAGAATGTAACTTTCATGGGGGCTAGGCTTCATTGTCTATTTCTTGTCCACCTCTATGTCGTTGCCACACAGCAGGTTCTCAATAAATATGTGTTGAGTAACTAATAAAGACTAAATTCAAATGATAATGGCTAGCACACTGCATGATTTATATATTTATTTGGTTGACTGTATGCACTGTTTCCCCCTTTTAGAGCATAAACCCACTTTTAGAGCATAAACGCCCAGGGAGTGGGAATGTTTTGAGCACATTCTGTCTCGCAGGTGCTGGGCTGGGCTGGGGTTCAATGGTGATCAAAACAGGCACAATCCCACCCTCCCTCCACAATGGGGAGAGACTGCTAATAGAGACAGAGATTCTCTTCTGGTGTGAGGAAAATGTTCTAAAATTCGATCATGGTGATGGTTGCACAACTCCGTGAATACACTTAAATTCATCGAATTGTACGTTTTAACGGGCTAAACTTTATAGGATGTAAATTACATCTCAAAGCAGTTTGGAAAATCCTACAGTTTAAGTGGTAGGTAGAAGGTGGGAGGGAGAGGGGGAGGGGTAGGGAGGGAGTGAGAAAACTACATAAATTATGTATATTGCATGCATATTAGAAGGTGATCAGCACACAATAGGCACTCAATAAATGTTGATCCAATGACACCCTGCTGTCTCCTTACTCCCAAATAGTCTCCCCCAACCCTTTGTCTTGCTGCTCTTCCCCACGTGCAGGGCTTGCTGTCCACATCTCTCCCCTGAGCTGCGTGCTGAGGACATGGAGCTGCCTACTACAAAGTGTGGCACCATCGACCTGGGCCTGGGCACATGGAGGCTTACCTCCCCGGAAGACAGCCACCGTGCTGGAGCACGCCACAGGGATGGTGGCAAGAAGCTGCCCGAGTACAAGGCGGTGGTGGTGGGTGCAAGTGGTGTGGGCAAGAGCGCTCTGACCATCCAGCTGAACCACCAGTGCTTCGTGGAAGACCACGACCCCACCATCCAGGATTCCTACTGGAAAGAGTTGGATCTGGAGCACGGGGGCTGCGTTCTGAACGTGCTGGACACCGCAGGGCAGGCCATTCATAAGCCCCTGCGTGACCAGTGCCTGGCTGCTGGTGATGGTGTGCTGGGCGTCTTCGCTCTTGATGACCCCTCCTCGCTGGTCCAGCTGCAGCAGATTCGTGATGCCTGGGGCCCTCACCCCAGCCAACCTCTTGTCCTTGTAGGAAACAAGTGTGATCTCGTGACCGACACCGGAGATGCTCATGCCGCTGCTGTAGCCCTCGCCCAGAGCTGGGGAGTGCCCTTCGTGAAGACCTCAGCCAAGACCCGGCAAGGTGTGGAGGATGCCTTTTCCGTGCTCCTCCATGAGATCCAGAGGGTCCAGGAAGCCATGGCAAAGGAGGCTGTGTCACGGTCAGGTGGGAAGCACCATAAGACCACCTGCCGCTGTGGCTGCTCTGTGGCCTGAAGGTCTCGGTCAAGAAAAGCGGACCCTCCCCTAGGTCAGGGTGATTGTTCCCTTGACATGAGACTCCTGAAACAACTAGCTGCATGGGATACTGTCTGTACTGGAGATGGATGGACACCGCTTTCATTTTCACTTGGTGAGGGGCTTTTTAATGTAGGGTGTTCTAATGTTCATGTTATATCAAGTTGAGAGGTTTTGTGCAAAATTAAATGTGTTCTTGAGTTTCAAAGCTGCCTCAATGCCAAGTGGTGTTACTGGGTAGGAGTGAGACTGGGTAGAATGCTACTTGAATTATGAGAATTCTTTCATTTGAGAAACTACTATGTGCCAGGCCCTGCTTTGGGTACAAGGGATGTGGGGGCAAACGAGACACTTAAAAGAACCTTCCCTTGCAGATAAAACATCCAGCTATGTATTAAAGGCAGGTGAAGGGGCCGGGCGCGGTGGCTCACGCCTGTAATCCTAGCTCTCAGGGAGGCCGAGGCGGGCGGATCGCTCGAGCTCAGGAGTTCGAAACCAGCCTGAGCAAGAGCGAGACCCCGTCTCTACTATAAATAGAAAGCAATTAATTGGCCAACTAAAAATATATAGGAAAAATGAGCCAGGCATGGTGGTGCATGCCTGTAGTCCCAGCTACTCGGGAGGCTGAGGCAGAAGGATTGCTCGAGCCCAGGAGTTTGAGGTTGCTGTGAGCGAGGCTGACACCAGGGCACTCACTCTAGCCTGGGCAACAGAGTGAGACTCTGTCTCAAAAAAAAAAAAAAGAGGTGTAGATCAGTCTCTATTTGCCCTAAGTGGTTTACATCAAAATAGCATGTTTTGCCAATAACCACACAAGCTCCTCCCTGTTGGGCTTTCAGGGTATCCAGGACACAGCAATTTTGAAACACAACAGTGCCTAGCCTGTTGACTTCTGACTAGAGTGCTCCCAATGCTTGCATAGTG
This sequence comes from Cheirogaleus major, assembly GCA_963574435.1. NCBI lineage: Eukaryota > Metazoa > Chordata > Mammalia > Primates > Cheirogaleidae > Cheirogaleus > Cheirogaleus major. The sequence goes on from CAUYPO010008692.1 coordinate 10,735, forward strand.
ATATCGAACTCTTACTCTACTACCATGGAGAGATTTAAAACTGTCTTTTCAATCTCATGAGTTCCAAATGCTGGGAAAAGAGTCCTGAGCACCAAAAAGAACTTAGAATTGTGATACACAAATGGGTTTTTACAATATCATCATCCAGTACGTTTGTATGGTATCAGGTACCACTTTATGAACCAAAGAACCAAGTTTGTAGATTGGCTGGCATTTAAAGTGAAGTACTTGATAACAGAGGGTGTCAGATAACCATGTCCACAGCATGCTGACCATCTAAGTGGGAACCACTTGTATACTTTATTGCCACACAAGATCAAAAGACCAGTGTAATTTGCAGATATGTTCAGGTTGGAATCTGTGACCTCCCAGTCGGATGTTTCCTTCCTCTTTTTCCTCATTGGTACTTCCAGATCTCCAGTTTCCATGTGTTCCTGCCAGTCTGTGGGAACAGAACAGGTTGCAAAATATTTGATATAAATAGCCTTTGGTCTGGTTCTGGCAGTTACAGGGCTTGGTATTATCACCTCACCAAGTCAGTCCAGACTTTTAGTGTGTCCATATGTAATCTTTAGTGACTGTCAGCTTAGCAAGGGGAGCCAGTAAGCTACCCCAGGTTGCAGAGGCCTGGCTTGACATCATGAGGGTTAGTGTCAGCATTATCTAAGAAGTGCAAGAATGTCATCTGTGGAGTCAAACCATGGGATTTGATCACAATATTGCCCTAGTTACCCAGAAAAGATCCAGTATTATCCCTGTTTTCAATGTGGAGGGAAAAATTTGCAGTCCTCAAAGGGGGAGGCTTAAAAGAAGTGTTTTAAAATGACCATATGGGGGGGAGGCAAAAGGGAAAAAATGAGTATTTAGATGAAAAATGGTGTTTCTTGATCCATGATCTTGGGAAAAGCTGTCTACATGGTGAAGATGTCTACTTCAGGGGTATGGGAACTGGCCCTTGAAATCCTTACTTTCAGGTCGCCTGTAGGGGTCGTCTTCCAATTGTCTAAGTGCAGTTTAGTGTGTCTCGTATGAATACAGGAGGATTTGTCTTTTATTTTTTATTTTATTTTATTCTTTTTTTTTTTTTATTTTTTCTTTAAAAAAATTTTTTTTCTTGTCTTTTATTTTTATGGCAGTGTAGCTGGTTAACAGTACTTCATAAGAGCCTTACCAGCAAGGTGACAGTGCATGTCTTCTTCTAAAAACTTTGATGTACACACAATCTCTTGGTCAAAAAGGGTGGCAAAGCTTGTCAGATGGCAGTGGCCCTGCTCCTTTCACCTCTTGATATGCTTCAAGCATATTAGTTAATGCCTGTATGTAGCTAGTCGTGGTATCAAATTGTTCACTTAAAGCCCCATAGTGTTCAGTCAGCCCAGGAGTAGAAAGTTTAGAGGTACCAGTAGGCATGGGTGACAGAACAATATTTCAAAAGGGGTTAATCCATGTGTCCTAATTGGCGCATTGTGGATTTTTATAAGCGGAAAAGGTAATGTGTCCGGACATTTAAGTTCAGTGTCTTGACAGACTTTTCTCAAAGTCCTTTTTTATTTCTAGATTTTGCATTTCACTTGCCCTGAGGATTGGGGATAAGATGGGGTATGAAATTTTAATGAGTACCCCACAGCCTTTGCAAGCAAGTGGTTTATTTCTGCTGTAAAATGGGTCCCTTGCTCTGACTCAATTCATAAAGGAATACCAGAACCAGGAATAATCTTAGTTACTAATTTCTTTGCCACTGGTATAGCATCAGCATGCCTAGTTGGGTAGCATTTAGTCTATCAGCTAATCATGTAAACAATAATCAGTTAGAAAAGCCTAAAGCTGGAGGTAAATATATATACAATCAATTTGGAGTGCCACAAGGGGCATTGTGGGTCTTTGAGGGCTTCCTGGAGAGTGTTGGTTTCCTCCAGAGATTTGGTGAGATTTACAAATAGCGCACTGGGAAATACTTTGCTCAGAGATATTGTACATCC
>CAUYPO010008695.1:0-20575 GCA_963574435.1 Cheirogaleus major
CCTATTCTGGATATTTCATATAAATGGAATCATATAATACGTGGACTTTTGTGACTAGCTTCCTTCGCTTAGGATAATGTTTCCAAGGTTCATCCATGTTGTAGTATGTATCAGTACCTCATTTCTTTTTATTGCTGAATACAATGCCATTGTATGAATATACCACATTTTCTTTATCCATTCATCAGTTGATAGACATTTAGGTTGTTTGTACTTTTTAGCTGTTATGAATAATGCTGCTATGAACATTCATGTATAAGCTTTTGTGTTGATGTATGTCTTTATTTCTCTTGGGTATATGCCTATGAGTAGAACTGCTGACTCATATTATAAGCCTATGTTTAACCTTTTTAGGAGCTGTCAAACTGTTTTTCAAAGCAGCTGCATCATTTTACATTCCCATGAATATATGAAGGTTCCAATGTCTCTACATCCTCTCCAGCATTTAGTATCTATCTTTTTTATTGTAGCCATCCAAGTGCAGGTGAAGTGACATCTCACTGTGGTTTTTATTTGCATTTCCCTGATGACTAATGTTGAGCATCTTTTCATGTGCTTATTGGCCATTTGTATACCTTCTTTGAAGAAGTATTCAGATCCTTTGCCCTTTTTTAAATTGGGGAAATGGGTTATCTTTTTATTACTGAGTTGTAATATTTCTTTATATATTGTATATATTTGTATATATTGTAATATTTCTTTATATATATGGTATGTGAATTATATATCAATAAAATTGTTAAAAATTATAAGGATATAAGTCCCTTATCAGATATATAATAGTTATAATTTAAGATAATATTTATTGAGAGCCCACCGTGTGTATGGCACTATACGAAGCGTCTTCCAGTTATTATCTCATTAAATTCTCACAGCAAACTTATGAAATTAAGTATTTCAATTATAATTCCTATTTATAGGTGAGAAAGATCAGGCACAGACCCCCAAGCTTACACCATTAGTAAGGTAAGTGTGGAATTTGATTCCATGCAGTCAAATGCCAGAACTCACATCTTACTCACTGCCATGTAGATTTACACTGGCAGCCTTCCTTTCTGGGTCAAGAAAAATCTGGCCAATAAAGCTTATTCCCTAATTATTTCACTGGATGTTGTGAGAATCTAGTAGAACAGCGTCCCCGAAACAACAGGATTTCATTAGAGAAATATGTTACAGCAAAATCCCCAATGTATGTTCCATTTCACTTTAAGCCTTGGGAGTTACTCTTTGAACAGTGTTCCTGGACAAATAGCCTAGGAAATACTGCATGTTCCACCACTCTCTGAAAGATTTCATAATACTTCTTAGTACCTTAAAGTCCATGAGAATTCTTGTGATAAAGAAACAATTTTTGAGTGGTTGTATATTTGCAAAACCTATGTACCCCTCCCCCCCAAAATCCCAAACCCTCAGAATAAAAACACCACGAGAAATAAATGTAGGGTCCAGAGGAGGAGGCTAGGCAATCATTCTGTGTTTCTAAACTATATAATCTCCCATGCTATTTTATGCCCTCAAGCTTCAAGGATTGAACACAGGCAAGCTCAAACCAAGACCTTGACCTGCTTTCCAGATTTCTCAGCCCTGCTTTAAATGCAGAAGATCAACACACCTTAAAAGGTGAAAAACAAAGTCTGTCATTGCTCAGGTAGCTATTGTCCACATCTCTATCTAAATTTTACATCTCTGGCCCATCGGTGCAGAACAAATCTCTTTGCGTTGTTATTTTTATTGTAAATATCCAGTTTTCTATTTCCTTCCCTGTCATTGCTTTTCTGTGGATGGGAACCATTTGTGTCATTCAAAATGTGTTCACTTATCCATCTCAGATATTGTTTCAGAGTGGCAGACATGTTCCTTAACTGATAAGTGGATTACATCTGGAAGCTGAGGACCAAGACATGTACATATAAGCTGTATAAACTGGACATTAAACAAAACTGAGTATCTGTGTTTCTAATTTTTAAAAGATGTGAAAGAAAAGGATATGAAAACATGTAACTTCCAAGGAGAATACTTCTTTAATTGTATCTAAAACATACTATTACTTATAGTTAATTATTTGGGATGACTGGCACTTCCTGATTTCATTGTTTTAGAAATGTCAATTTAGGAATAATCCTGAATGTGATGCACTGGTACTGATTAATAGTGCTGGTTCTTAGATTTAGACTGCAGGTTCTTAGATTTAGACTGCCTAGGCTCTTTATCAGTTAGCTATTGCTATGTAACAAATTGCATCAATCTCAGTAGCTTAAAACAACAATCACTTATTCCTTACCCATCTGTGTGTGGGCTGGGCTTGGCTCTAAGTTGTTGGCTGGGTCTAGATCATGGTTCAACATGTCTCTCTTCTTTAGATCAGTAGGTTAACTAGGGCATGTTCTTCTCATGACAATGGCAAAAATGCAAGAGGACAAGCCCACCCACATGAACACATTTCACATCTCTGCTTGCATCATTTCTGCTAATATCCCACTGGCCAAAGCAAGTCTATGGCCAAGCTCCAAGATAATGAGTAATGAAGTACACTTTACCCACCATGCAAAGCAAGGCACAAAGCCACATCTAACATCAGTGGTGTGAGCAAGTATATATACTTCTCTTCTGAAGGTGTGGGTAAGAACAAGAGTGTTTTTGAACAATAATCCAGTCTTCCACAGGCTCTTGTTTTGGTTTTGTCACTTCTCAGCTATGTGACCTTGGGCAAGTATCTTAGCCACTCAGTTTCTCAGTTTCATCTTTTGTAAAGTGCAGACAAAATAGTGCCTACATTGCAGGGTTGTGAGCACTGAGTGAGGAAAGGCATGTAAAGTGTTTGCAATCATTATTTGATTCTTTATCACCACCATTAGCAGTGGCAGGAATGGCCAAAATATTATAGAGACTTTATTTTTCCTTAGGAAGTGAAACAAAGGTGCCCTAATCATCAGGTGCAAATACCAAAGCATTTTTACTTTTAGTACAACCTCCTTTTCAATGTGGAAAGGGTTTACATTACTATAGTGGAAAAATCAGAGAGATAAAACCAAAGCCACATTGGAAGCTCTGACCCAGTGCTAACCTATGACTGCTATCTAGAAAAACTAAATGATAAAAATATATATATGCCTTAGTTATTTGGATATTTTATACAAAATCTTAGCTACATTTTTAACCTAAACTGTGAAAAGCTAAATTACTCAGATAGTTGCTTCAGTCCTCCACATCATTTTGTATAATTTAAAAAAAAAAAACAGAGATGGTGAGCTACATTTTCACTATAACAAACAAGTATTATAAAGAAAAACATTTTAAGACTATTAAGTAAACCTTTACATAGAAGTTTAGGTAAAAGCAGAAGAGCTAGCAATAAAGCATTCTACATTGAAAGAAACCTATTGGAGTCTTTTTTTTCATAACTCGGTTGTAAAAGTAATTCAGCCCAAACACATCAACTTTTTGTAAGAAATGAACGTAAAATTGACTCACCTTCCCTAGTATACATTATACTCATTTAGTTCCTATCCAAACAGCTTGAATTTTGAATCCTGCTTCTTCTTTAGGACTTCTGAAGACCTTACTGTCATTTTCACTGATTCAACACTTACCTACAGCTCTGAATTATGACAAACCTTTTTCTAGGTACTGTAAACCTGGCTCATTCCCCAAAACAAATGGAATAAAGTCAACAGCTTACGTTTCTTCAAACTACTCTTAGGACTTAGTCCAATAACTTGGACATAGAGGGTGTTCCATAAATAGTTGACTAACTGAGCCAATTATCTATAAAATAATTCATTCCTTTAATTCACAGCAGATGTATAACCAATGTCCACAGAACTTTTATTAATGACTAGGAAAATCATTGTGTGTCTGAACAGGTGAAAGCTATCTGCATCTTCTCTGCCTAGTAAGATCTGTACTTCTAGTTCTCTTTTTCACATTTAGCTATAGGCTCAAGTAGAAATTAAACCTCTTAGGCTAGTCTAATTCAACTACAAATATATAAATGTATCAATAAAGAATCTCCATACAAGAACTATTATGAATCTCATTCTATTCAGAAGCTCAAACCAAAAACATGAATGGCGTCCTTACTTTCAAATGTACTCCCCACTCAAACATACACCCACACCCACCCCACCAACACACACACATATCTTTAATTGCCAAGGACTGTTAATTCTGTCTCCTAAGTATTTCTTGAATTCTCAACATCTCTCTATCTCTATTGCCACTATCTATTATTGCTGCTCTCTTAGATTACTGCAACTGCCACCTACCTCTTCTTCCCAAGTGCTTGCCATCTTCCAGTCCATTCTCTATAATGCAAATCTAATTGTGATAGGTGGGAGGAAAATGGCCACAATATTTGTAGCTCCTCTCATCAAGTGGTAGAGTTTATTTCTCTACCTTTTGAATCTGAGCTTGGCCATGTGACTTGCCTTGGCCAATGGGACATTAACAAACAGGATACAAGCAGAGGCTTCGAAAGTGCTCACACATTGGTGCTTGTCCTCTTTTGCTGCTGGGAACCCTTCAGCCATCATGAAAACAAGCCCGAGATAGCCTGTTGGAGGATGAGAGACCATGTGGAGAGAGATCCCAGCCAAGCCACCTGAGGTCCCTGATATGTGAGGCCATCCTAAACCATTCAGCCCCAGCTGAGCTGGCCTAGACCAAAGAACAGCCCAGCCCATCCACAGATTCATGATAAATGATAAAAGTCTTAAGCCTTTAAGTTTTGGCATAGTTTGTTATGCAGCTAAAACTAACTGATATTGTTTGTCTCCTGCTTAAAATCTCAGAGTAGATTCCCTCAAGATAAAGCCGAAACATCTTAACTTACTAAAATGTGGCCCTTCATAATTTAGCACCAGCTAAACTCTAGTCTCTCTGACCATTCCCTCTCCTCCCATCCCAACTTTTGCCATATAATTAAAAAATTTTAAACCTTTAAAATCACACCTAATAATCAATCATTTCCATTTATGTCCCTGGCTAAACCCCCATTATTCTCTCAGCCCTTCCCGCATCCTGGTAAATAGCCATTTCTTATTGGTTTTAATTTATTAAACACATGCCACTCAATTTTCAGTACCCTGTAGGAGGTTCTTTCACTGTATAATAAAAAGTTGCTGCTGTTTATTCATATTTTAATGATACTGTGAATACAATGGTGCATATTCTAACTCCTATTCTTAGAGAAATGGTCTCTGTTGGATTCTCACTGCCATTCATTTTTCTATTTATTGTTGGACTTTGCTATTATGATAATTCCAGATACATCAAAATAATATCGTCATGGGCCAGTTGCTTTGTTCAAAAATGAGCTACCTTGTCAATTTGTTTCCTCTTCTATTCAATAACAGAGCTTACAGTTGCGTTAATGTTTTAATTAAATCCCACATGTATTTGTAGCTCCCTGTAGAAAGTCAGTAGTCCTTAAAACACTGAACTCATTACTCTTCCCTCAACTTCTCTAAACTAACCTACCATCATTTGGTTCAAGGTAGTCATATTCTTTCAGGCTAACACCCATAGGCTGTGTATACACAGTAAAGGTCATCATTCCCATTGATCTGATAGTTACCTGGTTAGCCTGATAAATGTATACAATCAAACTAGATAATTCTAGCTCCAACATACGTACCCAGTGACAGTGGCCTCAGATTCCCACTTGGAGCTATGCTATATTGACCCAAACCACTCACTAACCTAGCTTACAAATCCTAATTCCCATGAAACTCAGCAGAAAGGAGTAAAGAACCTCTTTTAAATTCCAGGTTCATGGGCAAGTGTTCATTTGCATGGTTGAAATGGCATCCTAGAAAGGTTTTCTAATTCACTATTCTACTGCCCACACACACAAAGCCACTTTTAGCGAGACTATTACATTTTCACAGCAATACTGCTGGCAGAATGTGACTGCACAGGGATTAAACTAAATGTGAGCCAAGAAAGTGGTCACTTGGACAAGCTCTTTTTACTGTGTTTCCCTGTCATCCACCCACTGGGATCACTACCCCAACTCTGAGGGACCCTCCTACGTTGACCAGCTAAGTCAGCACACAAAACCCACTGTACTGAAAAGGAGACTGGTTTTTAAAAATAGCCCTTTGGATTTTATAGCTAAGTTACAATTATGCTGTGCAATACATTTATATGAGCAGCCTAGCTCCACTCCTTTATTAGACAAAAATTCATTCACAGAGTCAACAAATATTTACCCTGTGCCTGCTAAGTGGCAGTCATTCCATATTTTCAAAAGACTGAATGAAACTCACACTATGATTTACATTTATCCCAGTTAATGTGTCTCCTGTTCCACATAATTCACCATGAAATCTCCTAGATACATCATCTTCTTTCAGGCCACACACCCAGTCACCAATGTTGTCATCAATACCATCTTCTAAGTATTACTTAAGTCCGCCCCTTGCTCTCCATCTCTACTTCCACCACTCACATCCAGGCTGTGGACGTATCACAACTTCTTGAAAGATCTTCATCTCTTCATCTTTTCCTCTTAAACTCAGAATGACCACAAAAGCAAATATGACCGTGTCACTCTCCAGCTTAAAATCCCTCAAGGGTCCCTATTCTATAAATCCCTAGCTCCTAAATATAGCATAAAGCTTTCCTTTGTCACCACCCTCGACCCCTGCCTCCTTTCTGGGGCTGTGAATAGTGAACTTGCAGGGCTTTAGGGAGTGGGCAGCACGGTATAATAAATGCACAAAGGTCTGGGGCATGCCAGCTTCCCTCTCCTGCCAAATCTTTCTTACTCTTCTCCTTCCCAGCTCCTCCAGATATTGAGAACATTCAGCAAAGAACTATGCTTTTTTTTTTTTTTTTGCTTCCATTAACTAGAGAACTAAGCTTGAGCAATGACAAAATAATTGGCTGGACTGTTGGTTCCACCTCAGTCTCTGCTTCACTGAAGCTGAAAATCATTGATCAGGAATTGACTCATGAAGTACCACCACACATGCTCAGAGTAGCTTCTGTTGTCCACACAGTTCTAGAAACCCAACAACAAGCTCCATAATTTGGGACCAGGCCCTAGCACTTAGAAGATTCTACCCTAGGATGATAGTGAGTGAGCTGTGAGTGACCTGAGCCTACCTCTTGAGTGTTGAAGATTACCCACAGGGGCCCCCAGCAAGGTCAGAGCCTTTGTAATGACATTTCTTAGTTTACTGTGCCCTGTCAGCTTACGAACCCTATACCAGGACATCATGGAAGTACCCAAGTATTATTTTTAAATAACATTTATCTTTTAAATATTATGAAAAATATGTGCTTATCTTAAGAAATTTAGAAAATATAGGCAGAAAGAAAACATAAAAATTACCTACAATCTCATTACTAAGATATCAGATCCATGGATATTTTTTAAACTTTGTATTGAAGCATAATATACACACAAAAAAGTTTACATAACAGCCCTATTTACATTTTGGTGGATATCATCATGGTCTTTTTTTCTATGTGTAGATATGCATATTTTTACCAAGATAAGATTATACTATGCATAGGTTTTTATTTCTCATTTTTTCATTTACAATGTGTTATGAAAAATGAACATCTTTTCAGGTCATTAAATATTCTTCTATAATATAATTTTAATAATAGCTTAAAAGTCTGCTATTCAATTTAGCCAATACTCTAACCTAGTTCTAGACATTTACATTGTCTTCATTTTTCATTATTATAAGCAACACTGCAATAACAACCTTTTAGACAATTTTGCATATTTCCATATTTCTGAAACACTCAAATGCAATAAAACTCCTTGAAATACACCTTGAAAATACAGCAAACCAATACATTTTCCTTAAGCATCATATTCTCTGTGGCTAATATTAAAATAACTGGCCAACTGATAGCATTTGGGAAAATTAGTTAGAGAATTATGTTTCTACAAAAGAGGTTATGTTTTTACCTTTAAACATATACTGCTTGGTCACAAAGGGGACTAGATGAGAGAAAAATAAAAATCAAATTAAATTTCTTTCATATAGATAACAGAAGCTATAAGAGAATGTTTAATTGGGAGTTTCAAATGAGACACTTGAACATCAGATACCAAAGTGATTTGTAAGATAGACCACCATGAGGAAATCTGAGAGTAGGAGAATAAGTATCAGGTATCTCATCCACATCAAGGGTATAAAAGGAGAGTGTTGGAAATTAAGATAATTTGCAAGAAGGATAAATTTTGGCCTTTTGGAGAAGGCAGAATTCTGAGTCTCACCATTGTGCCTTCCAAGGAGATGGCATGGGTTGGGGTACAACCTGCTATCCCTAAGTCAGGTGAGATAGGCTCCATCTGAAAAATCTATCATAAATATGCATTCAACAGCAGATGGCACAGAGTGAACTGGTGGTTGACTCACACTTTAGAAAGCCAGTGTAACTGTAGACATTAGGTAAAGGGCTATATCTATGAAGTAACTATACTCCCTCCCTTCCAGTGTCAGGTCAAATGTGAATAAATCTCAGGGACCAGATGTTGACCCTGCCCAAAAGGGAAGCCTGCTGACTGCAGACGGAGCCTCCAGGATTAAGAGGCTGTGGGGTGTGTCATCAGGGCAGAGACCAAGAAGGGATGGGGGGATGGGGGCACTGCCCAAATCAAGGGGGGGGCCATAGGAGGTACCTGCAGAACCCACAAAAATGCCACAAGACAATCATCTTTAAACATTTGACCAGAGATCACAAAGCCACTCTGAAACAGGGCCAGTAAATAACTTTTTTGCTCTTCTTTCCCCTCTTCTTTTCCCATGTTCCAACCTCAAAGAGGTCAGAAACTTTGGGCAGCAAGCTGGGGAAGGAAAAAAATAGCTTTTTAACCCAGATTTGGAATATCTGTGATTCAGTAATTTTAACTGAATTGAGACTAGGCTTGCAAATTAAAGTCACCTTAGAACTTTCTTTTTCCTGTGAGTAGCCAGGAAATCTTGAGGCTTGACCAAAATTTTATGCCATGGCTAGAGAAGAACTTTTCCCACAAAACAAAATGTAAAGGGACAATGGGAGACCAAAAAATAAAAATATGATGCTTTCTGATTTCATCCCAAGAGTCTTTTCTATTTAACATACCAGTTACACAGCTAATGTTTTTAGAAGTTATATGGGTCAAGAATTGAACTAAACTTTTATGCTTAATTTAACTAAATCCTTAAAACTCCATAAGTAGGTACTATAATTATCCCCATTTTATAATTAAAGAAACTAAGGTCCAAAGACATAAAATAACTTATCTAAGATCACACATCTATTATAACCAAACCCAGGTATGTTTGACTCTGCAACCCATGTTTTGAACCATGACTGTGGTGAGTTATTCATAAACACTTGGGTATACAAAGGACAACTCTCAAATTAATACAGACTGGGTTAACATGCAATCATTAACCTGAATATATTGCACATATAAGAAAAATTGCCAAAATATAATCTTTAAAATCAAAATGGCAAGCAAAATTTATGGTTTTTTAATTACTCAGGGCTTACAGCAACTAAAAGGTTTCAGCAATGTTATACTGCATACAAATTGCAGATTAAACATGTCTGCAGAGTGTCCCCATGTAATCGCCATAATATTTTATTGTAGAATACCAGCATAGGTCCTGATCCCTGGCTCTTGGTAAACATGAGTAGCTGGAATCCATATTGTCACAAGGGCTTAACATCTGCCATGCGTGATCTCAGCCTGAAAGAGAGTTTTCCAAGGCCTGACATCAATAGACACTTCTTTACTGTAGATTTGATTTTTATGAATTGGGATCAACAAAATGAGCATACAGTGACCACCGTTATTAGGGAATGCTTTCATCAACTAAAGCCGACTGGAGGAGGGAGAGGGTTATCTAAACAGCTCAGCTGTACATCTCTGCTAACTGTGACTTAATCCCAGTTTATAAAAGCACCTGTGTTATTTGTCATAGGTTTTAGTCCTGCCAACAACACCAAACAATGCCAACCTCCGTGCAGGGGGTGGGGGGAGAGGGTTAAATGATGCTTGTCAATGTCTAGAGGGATTAGGATGATGCAGGTTCATTTTCACAAACATCCTGGGCTACATTTTGAATACGTCTTTCCAGAAATGAAATTCTACAGCACCATCTACCACCTCCCCTCCTCATGGCAGGCTTAGCTCATCTCAGGGGAACGGGGCTGTATTTTCTCCTCTGCCTTCCCTAAAATGGATACTTCTTTCTTCCTTTTTTGGAAAAAAAAAATTGAATAGCACTCTACCCCGAGAATCTCTTTACAAATTGTTAGTTGCACAATTTCTTTTGGTTTCCTTTCACTGACATGTCAAAATGTAAATCATCTTTCCTCCTAGACCCAAGGCTATACCACAGCATAAGATCATCTGTTCTTCCTTTCACTGGCCTCATCAGCCCACCCTCCTCTTCTCTCACGGTGATTCTTCCTCTCTCTATTGCCTTTATCCGGAGATTGAGGGCAATCACCAAACTTCCTTATATTTCATGTAACCAAGAATTAAAAGCTTGTCTGAATTAAAAGCATTTCCTGGTACAAAATAAAGGTTTTTCTGCCTTCCACAGCAGAACAAAGGTTACATTAAGAGATCTTCCACACACCAAAAAAAAAAAAAATTAACCTGGATGTCTGTGATTAGCCAAGGAATCAGAATCTGAAATTTTATAGTACATCCCCAAGAACTCCCAAATCTTTCACCCTTCTCTGACAACCGCTATGCAGAACTTTGAGTGACAGGCAGTGTGGTACAAGCCACGATTTAAATTCTGCTTGCCTCATTCTTTGCATAGACAGCAACGGGCTGATAGAATGCAACTGAAAACATAATTTAGATGGGAAAATACAACACGTTTTTCCCAGGAAAGTGGGGGAGGACAGGGACATGGCTTGATCCAGCCAGCAGAGGGCGCGGCTTACACATATAAGTATAAACGAGCCTTCACTGGAAGCTGTAAGGACTCTGGCAATTTTTGTCACAAATTTCCCATTTTCAAAAACCACATCCAAGCTCCCTTGGATGAAACTCTAGTATAGTCACTCAATTCTCTCCTCCTGTCTAAATAAGACCATTTTCTACTGCCTCCAGATCCAGCCACTCAAACTGCCACTTTTCTGCCCCTGGCTCTGGCATGGGAAAGAGAGTGAAGATCAACTCCTTCAAAAATAGCTTCCCAGAAAGAGTGACCTGTATTCCCAAGCAGCCTTCATTTGTGTAAGAGACTTGCACCTAGAATTTCTTGATCAAAGCTAATGCGCTGTAAATTTCTTCATTTAACAGACTTAGTCTGTTCAACTCTTGACACTGGGAATTGGGATTTCCCAGAACTATTAGCACTGCACAGTAGGCGCTCCATGCCAGCCAAGAACAAGGGATTAACAGGTATTTGTCTCAGCTAATTTCACTCTCTATACCGAGTCTATAGAGACTGGGGCTTCTTGGCGGAGTGTGTGCCACCCTGCTAATTGGCTACGAATGTAACTACTCCAGCATGCCAATGGAGCTGGGGTACTCCACAGCCTTAAGAGGCTTGAAGCAAATGGATCCTTATGATGGACATTCAGGAGATTTGAGGGTTGCTGGGCAGCACTGTAATTGTAAATGGTTCATTTGCCAACTTCTACTTCTTGCTGGCTATCAAACGTTCATCCCTGTAGACCATGTGGTGATGGTTTATAAAAAATTTTACTCAATGATAATTGCATCCATGAGATCCTATAATAACAAAAAATTTCCATGCATTCTATTCAGAATGCATTTGTAGAATCAAAGGTCCTATAGGTACCTCCCATAAAATACATAATCCCTGAGTCAGATAAAATCATTATACCCATCAAGATATTTACAGATTATATAAATCATTTCTGGAAAGAAGACTATAAATAATGGGAAAGTTGTTAGTTCCTTTTCACATTCCCTATTCTTCCACTTCTTGCTGATTATCAGACCCTCTTAATAATATATCATACTTCTGAAGCTTCTGATCTAGGAACTGAAGAGTCAAACATTAAATATTAATAATATTACATGTATGAGTTATCTATTGTTGCCTGACAAATTATCCCATATGTAGCAGCTGAAAACAAACATCATTTCATAGTTTTTGTGATCAACCAGGGTCAATTTAGGAACAGCTTAGCTGGATGGTATTGATTCAGTTTATCTTGAGGTTGCAATTAAAGTATTGGCCAGCATTGTAGTTATCTCAAGGTTCAACTGGGAGAGAATCCACTTCAAAGATCACTCATGTAGCTGTTGGAAAGCTGTGGAAGATCTATTTCCAACCTCACTAACATTGGCCTCTCCACAGAGTTGCCTCCCATATTATGGACTGCATGTTTGTGTCCCCTCAAAATTCACATGCTGAATCCCTAACCTCCAATGTAGCTGTATTTGGAGATGGGGCCTCTAAGGAAGTAATCACAATTATAAGGTCATAAGAGTAAGGCTTTGATCCTATAGGATTAATATCCTTATTGAAAAAGACACCAGAGTGCTAGCACTCTCTCTTGCTCACTTTCTCTCTCTCTCTCTCCCTCACCCCCAAGTCCCAGTGTGCACATACACACACACAGAAAGACCATGTGCACACACAGAGAGATGGCAGCCACCTACAAGCCCAGAAGAGAGCCCCCACCAGAAACCAAATTGGCCAGCACCTTGATCTGGAATTTCTAGCCTCCAGAACTATGAGAAAATAAATTTCTGTTGTTTAAGCCACCCAGTCTATGGTATTATTTTGTTATGGCAGCCCAACCAGACTAAAACACCCCAGAAAGAGCAGTCAAGAGAGAGCACCCTGAGATGGAAGCCATAGTCTTTTTATAACCTAGTATCAGAAGTGACATCCCATTACTTCTGCCACATTCTATTCATTATAAGCAAGTCAATAAGTCCAGCTCATACTCAAGGGGAGGAAATCATACAAGGGCATGGATATCAGGAGGCAGAGATCATTGGTGGCCAACTTAGAGTCTGCCTACACGCTACACTACATAAGAGCTAATTTATTGAATGAAAACATATCTATGATTATACTATTACAATTGTATATATTACAATACAAGTAGTGCATGTTTCATTATTAGCATTTGGAAAAAGACAAAACTAGATTTCAAATTATGGGTGCATTTTGAAATTTGGCTCATAATTTGGGGGTCCCACTGCTTAATAACAGCATTCACAGGCTCTTTTTTTTCTCCCTTTTCCAAATTCCTTCAAGTAGATATGTGTATATGGATACCACTTCCGGTGCCACAAATGTTGCCAGTGGGATGTGTAGTTCACTATTCCAAGCTTGTTGTCTGGGCTGTCTGCCACATCTGCCACCCAATAGTAAACCTCTTATTACAAATCCCATCTTTCTATCAGATGGCTACACCCTTGATTGATTAATTGAGCCCCTCTCAACACTGTCATAATGATAATAATAACAATAATACATTTCCAAGTGTGTTTGCTTTACCATGATGAACTATGTGGTTTCATTATCATTTAACCACTACATAGATCTCAGAACATACTATCATTCATCTCACCTTTATTCCCACATCTATAATAATACTTGAGATAGAAACTTCCTCAAAGATAAACATTAGAGGAATAAAGTAAGCAAATAGTAGGATGAAAATTTTCTATGTCAGGTTTACTCTATCTTACATAATTTTTTCTCAACAGATGAGCTTCTTGACTCTGGTTCCTGAATTTCCTTCACTGTATGCATTGAAATGATATTAAGTCTCTTAAAGCATATTTAATAATTGTATTGTATTGAACTAAGGTAAGTGTCCCAAGTATCATATAGAATGCATTTGACAGCATTCGTCAAATTTTTAATTTTTAATTTGGCATTTAAACATAATGTCAACATGATGGAATACTGAAATACCAAGTTTTTACTTAAAATAAAGGGCTGCTGTTTGGGATAATGAGACAGTATATGTAAAAGAACCTGATATAGTAGCAGAGAGTTCAAAGTCATCTTTCAAATAAATACTAGTTGAAATTAAATTCTAGCCATAAAATAAAATGCAAACAAAAAAGGAACTAAAGAGAAACCCAAAAAAGAGGGCACAGTTGACCCTGCATAGCTCCAGAAGTGGAAATAGGAAACAGGTTCTACTGACATGCAGTCCTTCGGCCTCCCAACCGCATTAACATACAAATCATTAACACTATGCAAATCAGTAACACAATCAAGATTCTCAGAGTAATTTCTATTCCTATGTCTGAAGAGAGATCTAGTCTAGTTAGTTGTACAGATAGAGCTTCCGGAAAATTTGATTAATTAGGGGAAAGCGTGATAGTCACAAGAGAAAATGTGCAGTTAATCCAAGTTCAGTTAGTCAAGGTTACAAAGAAGAGTATCATATAGGCTACCTAACCTTGTGTAGGGAGAATTTCATTCCACAACCACCAATGTACTTCTGACTGCAGCCAACCAACTCATAAAACCAGGTCATTGGGTAAGGCAGGCATAATGAGAGATTTGAATGTTTTTAGCATTCCTACTAGAAAGTAAGCCCACAGAGCAATCCTGCTTGAGGTGGTGTAAGATGGGGATGAGACAGTCATATCATCCTCTCGTATAAATGCTGTCACCAATAGCTCCCATATCAAAACCTTGGTGACTCAAATGGCAAAATAACATTTAAGAGAAAATTTCTGTTTTAATTTACTATTGCCATCCAAGATTTCTATGTGACAGATAAATTTCACAAAAATGGAAAAAAACTAAAATAGTATTCCATTTTGGAAAAAAATAGTTATTAAATGTAAATTAAAATAAAAACAAGGCCAGGCACAATGGCTCATGCCTGTAATACTGGCACTTTGGGAGGCCGAGGTGGGAGAATTGCTTGAGGCCAGGAGTTTGAGACCAGTCTGAGCGAGAGCAAGACCCCGTCTCTATAAAAAATAGAAAAAATTAGCCAGACATGGTGGAGTGCACCTATAGTCCCAGCTAATTGGGAGGCTGAGGCAGAAGGATCACTAGAGCTCAGGAGTTTCAGGTTGCAGTGAACTATGATGATACCATTGCATTTTAGCTCAGGCAACAGAGTGAGACCCTGTCTTAAAAACAATAAATAAATAAAATAAAAACAAAATATTTTCACCAAACAAATGTGAGGTGTTTTTTTCCTATTTTCAACATTTTTTTATTTTGAAATAACCATAGATTTGCAAGAAGTTGCAAAGATAATAAAGAGGTCTATCTCATGTCCCCCACACCTACTTTCTCCCAATGGTTATATGTTATATAACTATAGTACAATATTAAAACCAGGAAACAGACATTGGTTGAACATGTATATATATTTCTATGCCATTTATCACATGTATAGACTCGTATAACCACCACTACAACCAAGATACACTATTTAACTGTGTCATTTTGAAAATATCATATAAATGGAATCGTACAGTATGTGACCTTTTAAGATTGGCTCTTTTTACTTAGCATAATGCCCTTGAGGTCCATGAAAGTTGTTGCATACATAAATAAAATTGTAGTGGCTTCTTTAAGTATTACATTATACAATTATAACTTATCAGTCTATTGGTGTTGAAATTTCACCAGTTCAAGTGAAATGTAGAAACCTTACCTTCCTTTAAGTTCCTTTACCATCCCCCTTTCATGATATAATTATCTTAAAATTTCCTCTACATACATTAAGAACCACATCAAAATGTTATATACTTTTTACTTCAACTATCAAATATAATATAGAAGACTCAAGAAGAGAAAAGTAGTCTACTGTATGTACCCATATTTTTGTTCGTCCCTTTGCTCTTCCTTCCTTTCTGATTTTTTAAGATTCTTGCATTCCCTTTCTGTTTCAAGAACTTCCTTTAGCCATTTTTTTAAATGAGACAAGATCTTACTATGTTGCCCAGGCTGGTCTTGAACTCCTGGGCTTAAGCAATTCTTCTGCCTTAGCTTCCTAAGTAGTTGGGATTACAGGCATGCACCACCACACCCAGCTGTTCAGCCATTTCTTTAAGGGTAGGTCTGCCATTGGCAAATTCTTTTAGTTTTTTTTAAAACTAAAAGAGAATGAGAATGTCTTTCCTTTCTTTCCTGAAGGATAGTTTCACTGAGTGTAGAATCTGTGGTTGGCAATTCTTTTCTTTCAATACTTGAAAAATGTATCATTTCTTTCCAGCATCCATGATTTCTGATTAGAAATCCCCTGTCATTCAAATTAGTTCTCCCCTATAGGTAATATGTCATTTCTTTCTGGCTGCTTTCAATATATTTTCTTGGTCTTTACTTCTCTGAAGTTTGATTATGATGTCTTGGTGTGGATTTATTTGTGTTTATTAAGTTTGGGATTCTCTCATTCTCTCAGCTTCTTGAATCTGTAGGTTTATGTCTTTTGTCAAATTTGGGGATTTTCTGCCTATTTTGCCCAAAGCAATTTACAGATTCATTGCAATTCCTATCCAAATACCAACGTCATTTTTCATATAATTAGAAAAAACCATCCTAAATTTCATATGGAATCAAGAGCTCAAATAGCCAAAGCAATCCTAAGCAAAAAACAAACAAACAAACAAAAACTGGAGGCATCACATTATAAGGCCACAGTAATCAAAACAGCATGACAATGATATAAACAGACATGTAGATCAATGGAACAGAATAGAGACCCAGAAATAAAACCATACACCTACAACCAACTGATCTTTAACAAAGAAGACAAAAACATATACCAGGGAAAGGATACCTTATTCAATAAATGGTGCTAGGAAAATTGGATAGCCACATGCAGAAGAATGAAACTGGATCTCTCTCACCATATACAAAAATTAACTCAAGATGGATTAAAGACTTAAATGTAAGACCTGACTCCATAAAAATTCTAGAAGAAAACATAGGAGAAACTCTTCTGAACATTGGCCTACGCAAAGAATGTATGACTAAGACCCCAAAAGCAAATATGACAAAAATAAAAATGGATGGAACTTAGTTAAACTAAAAAGTTTCTGTACAGCAAAGGAAATAATTAACAGAGTAAACAGAGAACCTACAGAATGGGAGAAAATATTCACAAACTATACATTTGACAAAGAATATCCAGAATCTACAAAGAATTCTAACAAATCAGCAAGAAAAAAACAAATAACCCCATCAAAAAGTGGGCAAAAGATATGACCATTTTTCAAAAGAAGATATAAAAATGGCCAAACATATGAAAAAATGATCAACATCACTCATCATTAGAGAAATGCAAATTAAAGCCACAATGAGATATCACCTACCCTTGTCAGAATGGCCATTATTAAAAGGTCAAAAAACAATAGATGTTGGTACAGATACAGTAAAAAGGGAATACTTATACATTGTTGGTAGGAATGTAAATTAGTACAACCTCTATGGAAAAAAGTATGGAGATTCCTCAAAGAACTTAAAGGAGACCCGCCATTTGATCCAACAATTCCACTACTGAGTATTTACCCAAAGTAAAAGAAGTCATTGTATCAAAAAGGCATATGCTCCTGTATGTTTATTTCAGCACAATTCACAATTGCAAAGATATGGAATCAACCCAAGTGCCCATCAACAGATGACTGGGTAAAGAAAATGTGGTATAAATATATACCATGGAATACCACTCAGCCATAAAAAAGAATGAAATAGGCCAGGCACAGTGCCTCATGTCTGTAATCCTAGCACACTGGGAGGCTAAGGTGGAAGGATCACTTGCGATAAAGAGTTCGAGACCAGCCTGAGCAAGAGTGAGACCTCTGTCTCTACAAAAAAATAGAAAAAATTAGCCAAGTGTGGTGGCATGTATCCATAGTCCCAGCTACTTGGGAGGCTGAGGTAGGAGAATCACTTGAGCTCAGGAGTTCGAGGTTGGTTACAGTGAGCTATGGTGATGCCATTGCTCTCTAGCCAGGACAACAGAGCAAGACTCTGTCTCAAAAAAAAAAAAAAAAAGAAAAGAAAAGAAAGGATGAAATAATGTCTTTTGCAGGAATGTGGATGGAACTGAAAGCCATTATCCTAAGTGAAGTATCTCAGGAACAGAAAAACAAATACTTCATGTACTCATTATTATAAGTGGGAGCTAAACCATGGGTATACATGGTCATACAGAGAGGTATAATAGACTTTGGAGACTCAGGAGAGGGGAGAGTAGGAGGGGAGTGAGGAGTTCAAAAATTACCTATCAAGTACAATGTATATTATTTGCATTATGGGTACAATAAAAGCCCTGACTTCACCACTATACAATTCATCCATGTATCAAAAAACCACTTGTACCCCCTAAATCCATTGAAATAAAAAATAAATGAATAAAAAGCATCTGTACTCCTACTTGGAGTATAAAACAAAATAAAATTTTTTTAATTTGGGGACTTCCCGCCATTGTCTCTTTGAATACTTTTTCAGTTTCATCACCTTTCTTCTCTCCTTCTGAGAGTTTTTGTTATAGTCCCACAGGTCTCTGAATCTCTGCTCAATTTTCAGTCTCTTTTCTCTTTGTTGTCCAGATTAAGTAATTTCTACAGTTCTATTTTCAAGTTCACTGACTCTTTCCTCTGTCCTCTCCATTCTGATGAGTTTCTTTTGGTTATTTTATTATTCAATTGTAAAATTTCCATTTGATTCTAGGATATATTCTTCTTTCTAAGATATATCCTATGTTCTTTGAATATAGGATATATTTCTTGTTAATGGATGTGTTAAAATCAAAAATGACGATCCCAACCACCAGGTCTCATACAAGAGAAGACTTGTTTATTTTAACCAAAAGCATAGAATGGCATAATAGCAAATATAGTGTCACAGTGTTAATTGAAGATAACAGCAGCCAAGAATTAAAAAAAAAAAAAAAAAACAATACAGAGCTACTAGTCTGCTGGCAAAGAGATACATAGATTTGTAGATCTTGGCCATGAAGAAGCCCTGTAATTTCTTTCTTTGTGTAAACTTTAGTGTTTCTGCAGGGCTAGAAGGCTGCTACATGATTATTCACTGGTCAGTCCAAAAACCAGATACCTCCTTAGTTGCCCAAAAGAGAAAAAGCTAGAGGTATGATTTCAAGCATCTGAAGAAGTCTGGATTTTCACTGCCAGCACAGCAATATCAGTTGATACTATAACAGATATAAGGATGAAAATTGCTTATCACCTGAGAAATAGGGATAAAACATAACCTTGTGCTTTATTTTATGCTAAGACCTCCTCCCATCATTTCATACTTAACACATAAAATGAATTGGAGAATCTTCCTATGATTTCTATTCTCTACAACAGTTTTTAAAAGATAGGTATTATGGGTTCCTCTAAATTTTGGTAGACCTCATTTGTAAAAACATCTAGGATTGGTATCTATATTTTGTTTGGTGGAAGGGATGGGCTATTTGGGAAATTTTTATGGGCAAATTTTTGGCTATTGAGTAAATTCCTTTAATGAGTTTTAGTTTATTGATATTTGGTATTTCAATTTTGGTAATTTGTATTTTGAAATAAAATTATTTTGTCTAAGTTTTGAAATATAATAACCCAAGGAATATATTTTTAATATTTAAAGAGCTTCTAAAATTAGAAAAGAAAAAATCCTGTGACAGTGAAGAATCTGTATGGCTGGGCGAGGTGGCTCATGGCTGTAATCCTAGCACTCTGGGAGGCTGAGGTGGGAGGATCGCTCAAGGTCAGGAGTTCAAAACCAGCCTGAGCAAGAGCGAGACCCTGTCTCTACTAAAAAAAATAGAAATAAATTAATTGACCAACTAAAAATATATAGAAAAAATTAGCCGGTCATGGTGGCGCATGCCTGTAGTCCCAGCTACTCGGGAGGCTGAGGCAGGAGGATCGCTGAGCCCAGGAGTTTGAGGTTGCTGTGAGCTAGGCTGACGCCACGGCACTCACTCTAGCCTGGGCAAAGAGTGAGACTCTGTCTCAAAAAAAAAAAAAAAAAAAAAATCCTCCTGGCTGGTCCCCCCTCTCCAGAGGTGCCTGGGCCCCTCCACAGGAGCGCAGCCTCCGCCTAGTTCGTGCTCGTTTTGCGCTGGAGGCGGAAATTCAGCCAAGGGAAACGCCGGGCTTCTTTCTAAGACTCAGGGTTTAAGTAAGAAAGACAGTGGGAAGGGATGGAGATAGGGCCCGTCAAATGTGTGAACCGCGTGAACAAAAGTTCTCCGAAATGGAATTTGGAGGCAAAGAGGCTTTATTCCAAAACAGTCAGGCAGCCTCCAGCACAAGAACAAAGCTGCAGTCCAGAGAACAAAGGGAGGCCTTGGGTTTACAGCAAAAGTGCCCACGCAGGTTTCTAATCAGGTTCGTTTATGCAAACGAGTGGTTGAAACTTGTTTTGTTCTGATTGGTTGATGAATTGAGTTCTGGTTGGTTAATATTGGCCGAGGCAGGTGAACTCTGAAAGTCTAAAAGTTAAAAAGGTGCAGGTTTCAAGTGGCGTGGTGGCTCACACCTGTAATCCTAGCACTCTGGGAGGCCAAGGGGGGAGGATCTCCTGAGCGCAGGAGTTCATAGACCAGCCTGAGCAAGAGTGAGGCCAGGCTACTGGGGAGGCTGAGGCAAGGGGGTATTGCTTGAGCCCAGGAG
>CAUYPO010008696.1:0-30507 GCA_963574435.1 Cheirogaleus major
ACATGTACTCACCAGCAAATTGGTATTAACGGATCAACACCTAAGTGGACATGTAGGAATAACATTTGTTGGGTGTTGGGCGGGTGGGAGGGGGGAGGAGAGGATGGGCATATACAAACATAATGAGTAAGATGTGCAACATATGGGGTGTGGTTATGCTTGAGGCTCTGCCTCGAGGGGGGAGGGGGGCGCGGGGAATATATATAACCGTAATATTTGTACCCCCATAATATGCTGAAATAAAAAAAAAAAAAGTCATCAAATAAAGTACAAATACATATATATATACAAATAATAAAATAAAACCATCAAGATATACACAAGATTTGTGCATTTTACTGTATATATATTATATCTTCATAAAGTACTACAGAAAATGCACATAAAGGACAACTTCAATTTGGTTAAATATATTTATATACAAAGAATGTAAAGTACATTAAAATAGTAAAGGTGGCTGATTCTGGGACTACAAATTACTTATGTATTTTTTTTTTAAGCTTTCTGGATTTTCCACATTCTCTACAATGAGTTTTATGTGATTTTATATGACTTTTATGATCAGAAAAAAATATAAACACTAAACTTTATTTTGAAACTTCTGTAAAAGAAACTTCTGCTTGTAAAAGAAAATTCTGTTACACTGATAACTATCACAAAGTCATGCAATGTGCAGAAAGGCTTAGTAAATCGTTCTTTCCTCCAATAAATTTCCTATAAATTACAAACACTCATGCGTTTAGACAAATCAAGAAAAACACTGAGGTCTATGTGGTGAATGAATAAGAAAGTCAACTGGGAAGTCAGCACTATAAACTGTGGAATGATTTTAAAACTTGGTCCTGCCTGCAACAAATGCAGGGCTCTCATGACTCAATAAAAAATAGTTCCCAAATACTGTGAGGTTTTTAAAAATGTATTATTTTAAATACTCCTTGTCAGTGTGATTTATCTAAATTCCATGAAAAATGCCCAAGATCAATTGTATTTACAATGAAAATAACTCTGAGTTTCAGAAACTTTTATAATATGCATAAAATAATAAATAAGAGCAAAACCAAAGAAGACATACAAACCTCTGATTGTACATGCCCCGAAAGTTGTAATTAGCTCTATAATTTGGGAATGGCTTTGGATCTAATGGCCTGTAGATGGCAGGCTCTCCCCTTTTCATAGCAAGCCCATTCAGTTCCACAGTTGGAGTTATACTACCTGTTTAAAAAAAATATTGAAAGCACACAAGTGAAATATTTCCACAATAAATCATGCAAGCTATATTTATACTACATTTAGTTACCATGGAGGAAGGTGAAAGTGGATGGTCCATCTGAATGATTTTCTTAGGAAGTGCATAAACAAAGTAAAAGAACAAGAAAATAGTTTCTAATAAAATCTCTGGGGTTGTGCAACATTTTCTGTACATGAATAACCAAAAATTCAAGTGTGCAGTCATACTATTAAAATGAAGTAAACAGATATTCTTAGATTTCTTAGTTTGGATATTATTTTTTAAAGTACTGAACTTCAACAATACTTACCCCAGAAAGCTTGCAGGTATTTAATCATTAAAACATTATCTGTGAATATTTTTATTTATACTTTGGTAATCAAATAACTAAACATTAGCAATGAATTCAGGGTCATCAGTGGTTCTTGGACTTACCTAACAAAAAATTTTTTTGGAGTTTTTTTTATAACCAACAAGACAAAGTAAATATAAATGATGTTCTCTGTTGACAGTATTTCCTGAAACTAAAATGTCATCTATTCCTAGCAAATCTTAAAAGATATGTACAAGCAGCACTATCAATAAAAGCGAGACTGGAAACAACCTAAACAACCATCAATGTGGCAATCAGTTATATAAATGTCCATCCCATAAAATATAAAACTACTATAAAAAATGAAGAATACATACATTGCTACCTTGCTTTTTTTCCCCTTTAACTTAATGATATACCTTGGAGGTTACACCTTAGCAGTGAAGGGTATATTGTTAAATGAAAAAAAGCAAGGTATCAAATAGTGTATATTTTATATTATCTTCTAAGAAAGATAAAAATACAAATGTAAATACATATTTGTTTATTTTTTTAAAGAATAAACCTAAAACCAAAAAAGAAAAAAAAGTTACTTATAGGGAGAAGGCACAAACAGGAGAAAATGGAAGTTGAACACTGTTTTATAGATTTTATTTTGAAAACGTGAATATTTTTACATAATTATAAAAAATAAAATTCCATCAAAATAGCAGAGTACAATGTCTAAAATCAAAAGAAAATGTAAAACTCAATCTAACAGTGAACTGAATTGGTAACTTAACCACAAAGAGAACTATTTCAAATGACTTTAAATATTATAAAATCCATAATGAGATCCTAAAGAGTATTTTTAAAAAAAGAAATCTTAACTATTTTCAGTAATCACATTGTTACTAACATGATTTTAACTAGTAAAATGCTTTTGTTTAATTCAAATAAAATTAAATCAAAATGGAGAGAAAATAATCTCTAAAAAGAAAACAAAGTAACTAAAAGCTAACTGTGAATCAAATCAGTGGCCTTAATCATACACAGAATAATTATTTCAAATGACTTTAAAACACAGTAAAATACCTACATATCCTGAAGAAAACAAAATCTGCAAAGAAACTGTAAACTGTTCTCAGTACTATCATGCTGTTAGTAATATTGGGTTCCTTATTATGAAATTATATATATATGGATTTATAAGAGCCAATAGTGAGAAAAAAAATTATATGTAGATATAAAATAGATTAAGAAAATAATTATATTAATGTTAGAAACCAAGAATTTTAGCATATGGAGATGAATATAAAATCAAATACATTAAGTAAAACCCCGTAGTCTTAAATTTGAATTGAAAATATCAGTATGAATACATGATTTTATTTTCTCTTTAAAAAGAGTACAATATTTCCTAGCTCAATCCACTCAAGAGGCCTAAAAGCAATGACCAATCCATTAGCAATGAAGACAGCCAGGATTCAAGAGTTTGACTTATAATTATCAATTCCCAATTTTAAAAAAACAATATTTCTTGGGGAAATGGCTGGTTCCAGATCTGGACACAATACTGATAAATAATGAGAAAGAACCAAGCAATTATCTTGCCTTTACTGAATAAACTATACTCAGAGCAAACAGATGATGAGGAAAAAGTTCTTCATCTATTACCTAGAAGAATTCCAGCTATCAAATGCAAAAGGAATGCTGCCCACAAAAAAATCAACATTTTGCAACTCCTTATTAAAATAATGTATCTTCTAAGGCAATGAGCATCTGCAGGCTGCTACAACCATTAGGTCAAATGTTGATGGTCAAATGTTGAACTTGATAATGATTGAAGGCTAATGAAACTGAACCCACTGATCAATTTTAAAAATAAGAGACAAGAAATCAAGTGCCTTCTGTTGTCATGTAGTAGGATGCAGACAAAACTACTTATAAAAGTCTTGCCAAAAAATTCAAACCTAAATCTATCTGGGTTATCAGTTTACAAGAAATACAGAGGATAGACAAACAGGCTATACAACACCACAGGTATGTACTCAGCAAAACCAAGAATGTGGAAATTCTACAGGACAGATTACCTGTTTTCTTCAACAAATAATCTATATTGAAAAATAAAATATGGAAAAAGATTCTATATCTTAAAAGAAACTAAAGAGATATTACCAACCAAATGCAATAAATGGTCCTTGTTTCAATCTTTATTTGAATAAACCAACTATGTAAAAATTTAATATTAGGAATTATTGTTTTTATGCTGGATAATGATATTGTGGTTAGTTTTTTAAGAACTCTTATCTTAAAATTCAGTATGTATCTTAAAGATACATTTATGCATGAAGTGCTATATCTGAGATTTGCTTCAAAATAATCCAGGTGGACAGATGAGAAACAAGATTGGACAGTGGTCCTCTGTTGATAATTGTTGAAGCTGGTGATGAGTACAGGTAGTGTTCACTATCTTATTCTCTTTGCTTTTGTAAAAGTTTGAAAAATTCCATAATAAAAAATATACAATGTAAAATTATATCAAGCTATTTTAAGTACCAAGAGATTATTTAGTAAAACATATGTATATATGTTCTAAGAAATCACAAAAATAAATGCAAAGCTTTTACAGAAGGCAAAGTTTACTGCAAATTCTGTAGTATTTCATTTGAATTATGTGTTCATACCATACGTTTAAGACTCTACTCATTACATACAAAAATGAGTCCACTTACTATAAGAGAAATTGAGGCTGCCAGAAAGAACCAGCCAAGGGATGGTAGAGCCTGACACAAATGCACAATTGGCATCCAGGTTACGAGCAATCCATCTAGAGTCAATAAACCACTTGTCTCATTTCTAAAGAATTAATGTGAAACTAATGAAGAGTATAATAAGAATAGGAACTAAATCATGGGTAAGAAGAAGGGAAAGCAAAAAATAAAGGGGAATGAGAAGGAGGAAAGGAAAAAGATAAGAACAGCAAAGAAAATTACCCTAATGAATGGTAAATCCAATTAGTCCAAATCCCTAATTTAATACATATGTTTATGGCAAAGAATAAGAAAGTCAAGCATAAAGGGGTTCTCTTTTCTTCCTTACAGCATTTTACTGAGAGATAAGTTAAATGTACAAATCTTAAGCATACAGAGCTCAATGAATTATTAATGTAAATACTCATGAGCACCACTCAGGTCAATATATGAACCTTTCCATCACCCAGAAAGTTCTACAGCCTCTTTCCAGTCAATATCCTCTCCCCAAGCTACCCCTTCTGACTTCTGTCAGCATAGATTAGTTTGCCTATTCTGAGTATGTACTATTTCCTATCTTGTTTCTTTCCCTCTACATAATAATTTTGTTGGATATCTCAGTATTTTAAGCTTTTTTAAATCACTGAATAGTATTTCAATGAACGAAAACACCACAACTTGTTTATTCTGCTGTTGGTGGAATTATCTGTATTGTTTCCAGTTTGGGGCTATTATGTATAAAGCTACCTTGAACATTTTTTAATAACTCTTTTAGTAGACACATATACTCATTTCTCTTAGGTATAGGCCTAGCAGTGGAATTGCAGGGTCACAAAGAAGGTTTATGTTTAACTTTATTAGAAATTGTCCGACAGTTTTCCAAAGATTTTTTTAACACCAAAGAGTAGTTTATGCCTTTAAAAGTTTGAATTTTAAATTTCACAAAGATTTCAGTTTAATAATTAACATGTTAATCAGCTGCACAAAATTTGTGTCACTTTGAATTCTACTTTGCAAAAATCATACAGTCAAAAACAATGTAAAATTCAAATGGGGAAAAAAGGAAAACAAAAAGCTTGAAAGATCTTATCGTTTAAGTAAGATAATAAGGAACCTGTGCTTGATAATCACCAGTGAGGTGATCTGAATGCACTGGTGAGATACACTATGCCTGCCACTCATACCATAGATTAGATTTTAACATATGTAAAAGTGTTACATTCATATCATTTAAATAAATAACCTTATATAAATTCCACATTTGAAAGTAAGACTACAGTATACTGTCTTCATAGAAATGTTAGAAACTGGTGTTTGTGAAGGAAAGTAGAAGAGAAGCAGAAAAGTACAAACCACATCAAAAGGTTTCAACTACTGGAACAAAGTATCCCCATCTCTTTCATACAAAACTGCACTGACACCCCCACACGTGCACACTTTCTTTACCCAGGCAGTAATGCCTCCACAGAAAGCATTTACAGAGTAACTTCAAACTATGAGATGCCTCCATGTAACACTAAGTAGTACTGTTTCTAGTGTGTGAGAGTTGGACTCAGGTTTCATAAAGATAATCATCACACAGGGCTCCTTGTATATTAAAAGACTATAAAGTTGAAACTGGAAACATCATCAATTTTTAATGTTTCTTAGATATACTAAAAGAAATTTCTACATTTATCAGTGATACATGTAAAAAGGCTAATTAATTAGGTGTACGACTGTATATATTAATAGTTTTGTATTCCCATATGTAGGAGGTGAAAGAAAAATGCCATAACTAGTTTTCAAGGAGCAACATATTACTAACATTTGAAACTGCTTTGTAGGAAGTTAGAAACATCCCTGGAAAATAGCAGTCACTCAATAAATATTTGTTGAATAAATGAAATGATTAATTATTAATCATTTCAATTAATTTCTCCAGGGCTCCATGGAAAAATGAGTGGCTACAAGGCTGGGGCAAGGAAAATACAAGATGACTTGGGGATATATGATTATGCCAGAAAGTTAGAAGTGTCCAGAGAACAATGGAAGAAATATAATAAGGACACAGGAGTCAGAGTGGAGGGGGCCATACCACGGGCCAAACCTGGGATGCATCAAAGTAGATAATGATAGTAACAGATTATAAACCTATAAATAGAATAGGAATCCAAGAGTCTACAAATGATGAAAATAAACAAACTAAAAAAAAAATGAGAGAAAAAAGAAAGCTCTACCTTTAGGTACCATGCCAACTAACAAATCTATATAGAACATTGGAATTAAAACATCACTCCCATTGGCAACCTTCAGGGTCATAACTGATTCTGACAAGATTTATCAATGAATGCTAAATCTGGAAAGTGAAAGAAAGTTGGATGAGGAAAAGAATATTTATATATATTTCTGTATAGTATCAAAATATCTCCTCAGAAAATACTATTTAATATTAATAATTACTATTTAGTAACAAAACATCCTTATTAATTAACTTTACAGAAGAGAAGCCCGGCATACTCTTCACTACATGACAAAAGTCATTGCTAATGAGACATAACAATATCAGTGTCTCCTGATATGAAACATTAAAGATGAATCCAGGTCATTTCTGTGGTATTCATGCTAAAAATGCATAAATTATGAAGAAACACCAGACAAACTCAATTGAGGAGCACTGTACAAACCATGTGGTCCTGTACTCTTCACAAATGTAATGGTCATAAAAGATAAGACTGAGGAACTGTTCTAGATGAAGTAGAACAAAGATAAATATATATATGTAACACAAGATTTTGATTAAATCCTCGATCTATAAAGGACTTTACTGGGACAACCAGTGAGATGAGAAGAGTCTATAGACTAAATGGTAACGCCGATCAGTGTTAACTTTCTGACAGGAGAGTGCCCATGCACTTAGGAAATACACACTGAAGTACTAAGGGGTAATGGAACACCGTATCTACAATTTATTCCCAAATTGCTCAGATATGCTAACAGTGGGGAATCTGGATGAAGGGTACATGGGAGCTCTATGTACTATTTCTACAAATTTTATATAAATTTGAAATTAATTCCATGGTTAAAACAATAAAAGAGAGGAGAAAGCAAAATAGTTTTATAATATATTCTTAATTAACTGGAAGATCTACCATTCTGTAAACCCATCTCTGGGCTATTAACTACTATTTAAGACCCAGAGTAATGTTTCCCCCTCCACAGACCCCTTGCCTATCAATAGTGAGTTACAGTCACATGGTTTACAACAAAGGGACCACTGCACTGCAGAGAGGAATGGACTGTCTTTTCAACAAATGGTGCTGGGTTAACTGAAATGTCCACATATTTAAAAAAAGGGGAAAAATCTTGAACTCTTGACTCTACCTCACATCAGACATAAAACTCAATTTTTCACAGACTATAGATCTAAATTAAAAAGGTAAAATAATACAGCTTCTAAAAATAATAAGAGGTTATCTTCATAACCGGTGGGAGACAAAGATGTCTTACATAGAACTCAAAAAAGTACTAACCTTAAAAGAAAAGACTAATACATTAGCATTCATTAAAATAAAGAATTTCTATTCATCAAAATGCACCATTAAGAGTACAGAAAGATATTTGCAATACACATATGTGACAAGAATATGAATCCAGAATATGCAAGAAGCTTACAAGTCAATAAAAAATAGAAAAAAATCTTAAAACTAGACAATGTAGTTTCTTTAAGTGGAGAAAAATATTTCAACTGGACCTTTATAACAGAAGCTAGCCTAATGCCAACAGGTATGTGAAAAGATGCCCACCTTCATTAATTATTAGGGAAACGCAAATTAAAACCACAATGAATTACTATTATACCCCTCAGCAGAATAGCTAAAATTTTTGAAAGCTGAAGATACCAAATGTCAATAAGGATGAGGAGAGCTCTCATATACTGCCGGTGGGAGGATAAACTGATTTTTGACATTGTGTATTAATAATGACCACATTCATAACCTATGACCCAACAGTTCCAATCCTAAGGACATTCCCAACAGAAATGTATACATATAAGAATGTTCACAGTAGTAGTATTTCTAATAGCCTCAAACTGGAAACAATCCAAATATGTATCAATAGTATAATAAGTATGGTATATTCATGCACTGGAATACTACACAGCAATATTAAATATAACACAGGTGAATCTCACAAACATAATATCAAGAAAAACAAGAGTTCACTATATGATTCCAACGAACAGGCACAAATAATCTGACAGAAATCAGAATAGTGGTTTCCCCTTTGAGTTGTTTAATCAATGGAAGAGGGCATGAGGGGGGCTTCTGAGTACTGGTAAAGCCTGTGATAAAGTGTTCAAGTGTAAAAATTCATCAAGCTCTACAATTGTAATTTGTGCACTTATCTGGATGTAATACTATATTTTAAAAGTTTACCCCAAAAAATCTATTCATTCTCTCAGCTCACTGCAACATTTGACAATGGAAATTCTTATCTCCACTAGACTTTCAGGTGCTCTCCTGTTTCCTTCCTCTGAAACTTTTGCTGATTTACTTCCTGCTATAATCCTCTAAATGTGGACTTGACCCAGAGCTCAGCACACAATTAACTGCTCTTGCTTTACATTATTATGCCTTGGAGAACTTGTTCTATTTCATTCCAAATGCCACTCCCAACACGCTTACAGAGCAGAGAGCATATAGTACTCAATGAACGCAAGTTTCTTTCTTTCTTCACCCATAAACTATGGTAATGGATTCCTTGCATTTGGTATTTTCCACCTTCCATTCACATGTCAAACTGAACTTCCTAAAATACTCTTTTAAATGCATCATCCACTTGCTCCTAAATATTAACTCCCACAAACTACAGATACAATTTAATCTTGTAAAGCTGGCATGCAAGCCCATCACAATCCACTCTCTACATTTCCAGTCCTATCTCTTACTAGTCACTTATATGCTTTAATTAAAAACCATCTAACAACAAAAATTATTTTACCAAACCCATTGTCCAGATTTCTACTCTAATACCTTTCCTCATAGTATTCCCTCAGTCTAGAATATTTTTTCCCTTCCCCTATACCTGCCTACTTTTCATTCGATGCCCATATCTTACTTCGACCACTTCATCCCATACTTATCACCTACAATACTGACAGCTGTTATTAAATATTATCCACTTGGCACATACTCTTGACCATCAAGTTACACGTTCATGTGTAAGACTTAAAGATCCTCACTGAAAACGATGTTTTATACCACTTAAATATATAAAAGCAAGTGCTTAATAAATAGTGGTGGTACAGTACTAATGATCAACCAAGTACTCTGAAAAGATTTTTAAAAATTAAAAAAGTAGTAAGTCTCTTATCAACTTCAAACTGAATAGGGTAAGTTTTTTTCTTTATTGTAATAACATGTTGGCTTGTTTAAGCTTACTTAATAAATACTGCAATCAGCTGAACACAAGTGAAAAGACTCATATTAGGAAAGCCATGGATTCTGGAAAGGGTAGCCCTTGAAAAACCAGAGTATGTCGACCTAGCACAGGCCACATAAGAAAGAAATCATTGTCAATGTGAGTTGATTATAAGTACATAAACTATAATTAAATAGATTATAGAGTCAGTGGCAGGCACAGTATCTTTCTTTTTACTCTGTCATAAAAATACCTATCACAAAAGGTAACCACTTGAATTAATAAGTTAACCAATGAATGAATAAATGGATGTATAGAAACTTTATTAAGTTGATGTCATCAATTAATACACTACGGTCCAAAATATAGGTTTGACTCTTCCCAATAGATACTTGGACATATAATGTTGCTGGTATCATATACAATCAGAACAACTTTTTTAAATTATTCTTAGGAGCTTAAAATTAGAACAATCATTTACCTAGTAGTATTTTGCACACAGGTGGTTTTGGGAATTTGTGAGTTTCTTAATAAACTTTACATAAATTTTCTAAATTGAATATCAACCATTTCTAAAATTTTTTTACCAACAACAAAATAATAAAATGCTTAGGGCTAATTGTATGATTTTTTATTAAACTAAATAATTTTTAATTAAAATTACATATTATGAATTTTAAAAGAGAAATTGATCATTTCTATCCTTATGTTAGAAAAAAAACTCAGTCAAATTTTCTGTGCTTTGTATTCAAATGTGTTTTTACCAACATTAAAAAAGTAAATAATACATCTTTATAGTATCCACCAAAGCAAATTTTTTAAATAATTACAATTACCTTCTTCATTCTCTCACCTTCAGTTATTATTTTGCTGCCTTATGTGTATGTGCATGTGTGTGCTATTAATACCTGTTGACTGTAACACTGGACTACTATAAATGAAACATACAGAGAACAGCACATACAGCACACAACACAACAGAATGGAAATAGGTCAGTGCCATACCTGGGTTATTATTAACATTACTTTTGGCTGGTTTCTGAACTGGTTTGGGAAGCGCAGATTCGGTCAAAGCTTTATTAGCAACAGCTTGTTGGGCTTTCTTTATGCTGCTCCCCTCGGATTCCCATGTCTGCTCGCCAAGACTCAGCTGCACTGAGAACATCTTAGAAAAACACAAACAAAGAAAACATTAAGAATTTTTCAGGAAATAAAACAGACTGAGAAAAAAATAAATACACCACAGAATCAGAATTTTAGAGCTAAAGTTAACCTTACAGATCATCTGCAACAAAATGTTATTCTACCTAATAAAGGAATTTTAAGAGATTGTATCAAATTTTGTTCTGTCCTATTCAAAGGCTTAATGGTGGTTCTAAGCATACATCATTTTGGGTAAAATAAATCAAGAAGAAATCTTTTGCCTAAATAGAGTCACATTGTTAATGTTATTCAAATAGTCCTCAGAAAAGTAGACAAAGTACAAAGGGTAAGAGAAACTGGGAAAGCAGGGAAGGAAAGAAAAAAAAAAAAAGATAAACTATAAGAGAAACCAAAAGGCCCTGTCTCTGTAACACTTTCATAAAATCTAATACCTTAAATATTATACTTAGCACAATCTAGTCAATGAGTAAGGCAATCCTATTAGATATTATATCACCAAGAAACTCTCAATCCCCACAACATTTAACCAGTCATTTAATTCTGTCCACTTTAACCTAATAAATATTTCTCAAATCTTCCTCCTCTCTCTGCCAACCACCTTGCCCTGGATCCAACCTTTCATCATCTTTAGCTTAGATGTAATAATCTCCCAGCTGATCACTGCTAAAACTAACTTTCTAAAATTCAAATCCAATTTCATCACCCCAACCAACATCAGGTTAAAAAACTTCAAGTGTTCACATTTTAGCAGGACACAAAAGTTCTACCCGTTCATTCTCATTTCACACACATCCTTCACTCACGCATCCTACATTCCATTCACACCGTATTTCCACATGAGCCAAAAAAATCATTATTCACCTTTAAAAATTTAGGACCAGGTTACATGATAAGCACATAATTGGTTTCACTCCACATATTGCTTGCTATTTTGTAGGAATGCCAAGTATCAACCCCAAAATACTCATTAATTACAAAGAAACAAATGTATCTTTGCAGAGAGGAAATCCAGAAGAAAATATCTAAGGTTGGTTTCATCAATAATCATACTAACTGACATCATGTGCCACCTGATATAATCCAGTGAGAAGTACATATCAACAATTATGGAGTATTATTGGCCAAAAATGTTTAATCTGAATCTAATCACAGGGAAGCAATCAGATCTAGATTATGGGACAGTCTATAAGACAAATGGTCTAGACTCCAAAAATCACAATATCATGAAAGGAAAAAAACAAACAAAAGAATGCAGGGAGGCTGTTACAGATTACAGGATATAAAGAGACATGAAAACACATGATAAATATAATGCATGATCCTTGATTAGATTTGTAATGGGAAGAAAAAAAGCCATAAGGACATTTAGAGGACAACTGGGGAAATTTGATTATGAACTATATATAATAATAGGTTTGTAAAGGTTAAATTTCTTGTGTGACGATAGTATTGTTATTATGCAGAAGAATGTCTTTAGTCCTATCAGATAGATATGTAAATGGTTAAGGGTGAAGCGTCAAGGTAGCTGAAATTTACTTTCAAACTGTTCAAGGAAAAAATGTATGTCCATATATAGGGAGCAAGAAATAAAGAAATGCGGCAAATATATTAATGATTAGTGAATTTGAAAGATATGAGTGCCTATTATACTACTCTTTCAATTTTTTTCTGTAAGTTTTCAATTTTTTCAAAATATAGAATTGGAAAATATTCACCATCATTTGAAATTCAAAATATATACATACCTATTAAAAATTATTAACTTATTTCATTCTAATTCAGTTTAAAATATATACCTATGCTATGGGGCATATAGAGTGGTACAATGGATGTTGGAGATCCAGAATGGGGGCATTTGGGAGGGGGGGTGAAGGATAAAAAATTACCTGTTGGGTACAATATACATTATTTGGGTAATGGGTACACACCAAAAGCCCAGACCACCAGTATACAATTCATCCGTGTAACAAAATGACTTGTACCCTTAAATCTATTGAAATAAAAAATAAAATAAAATATATACCTAAAATTTATTTTTAAAACATTTACCTGATTTTATAATGATTTTTCAATGACTGCCTCTTTTTTCAAATTGGTATTTAAAAAAGAACTTTGCCACAAAGATGAGAAAGTTTAAAGGCTTTCTATGATATATAAAGGCTTTTTTTCCTATTTTTCTTCTATGGTGAAAGAAAATTTAAAAAAAAGAAAGAAAAGCTTTTTATATGAGATATATATATATATATATATAATATATATACCTCATATGCTTAAAAACAGAAATACCCTGGTCAATACTAGACCTTGAGATTCCTGATAGCATCACGAAAACATGTCTCCAGACCTGATGTATCCTAAACAACAATCACATAAATCTAATTGTGTGCTGGCTATTTCCACAAGCTCAAGAGGTATAACTCCTCCCCTTCCAAATCAGTTCACACTCCAAAATGTTCCATCCATTATTCTCCTAACAGTTCAGGTTTTAAAGTAATGGGATAGAAAAAAATATATCATATAACGTAAATCAATGAGAAGTTAGAAAGGCTGTATTAGTATCAAAGTAGATTTCAGAGTAAAGACTATAACTAGTGGTAATGAAGGTCTATGGATAAAGGAACCAATTAATCAAGAAGACATAGCAATTCTATACATTTAGGTACCTAATAACACAGCTTCAAAATAAATGCAGCAAAATCTGAAAGAACTGCAAAAAATTCACAATGAAAGTCAGATTCAATGTGCCCCCCCATAACTGATACAACAAATAAGCAAAAAGTCACCAATAATACAGAAGACTTGAACAACACTATCAACCAACACAACCTGACTGACACCACTTTCAAACCACAATCCAACTAAGAAGAGTAGAATATACATTTGTTCTCAATTTATCACAGAATTTTTACCAAGATAGACCAATTCTGGGCCATAAAATAAGTCTCAATAAATACAAAGGATTCGAGTAACACAAAGTATGTTCACAGACCAAAAGAGAATAAAATTACAAATAAATAACAGAAAGATATCTGGAAAATCCCTAAATATTTGGAAATTAACACATTTCTAAATAATTCACAGGCTAAAGAAAAAATCAAAAGGAAAATGAGAAAGTATTTTTGTGGTATAATATGAAATATATTTGGACTTTGTCCCTGGTTCCTATAATAGGGCTCCTAAAACCCCTGGAATTTCCAGAGTGATAGGAGTGTCTTTTGTTATTCATAATGAGCTCCTTTAATAACTTGAGTTTATGTTACTGCGGTTACTCAGGGAGGGGCCCTTAGATAGCCTCAAGATGGGGCAAGGCACCAGAAAGACCAAGTGATCAGAGGGTTAGAGAGTTGTAATTTTCAGTCCCACCCGCCAAACTGGGGAAGGGCCTGAACAGCAAGCTGTATAAGAATTCTTTTTTTTTTTAAGGCAAGCATAAAAATGAGGTTTATTGAGGAGAGAAAGATAGGATTATAGAGCAAGGGTAGCATACAGGTTTACACAGTGTCATACATACACCACAGATGACATCCAGACCCACTGTTGCAGCAAAGGGAGAGCAAAAGGAAGGGCGCATAAAAGATCTTAAGAATTCTTGAACAATTAAATTTGATGAGCTTCAGTGGCTGAACACTTGGCGGGCGATGCTAGGAGGGGGGCATATCCAGAGAGGGCATTGAATCTTGTGACCCCTTCCCTAATACCTCACCTTATCCATCTCTTCATCTGGCTGTTGATCCCTTTCCTTTGTATTATCTTTTATGATAAGCCAGTGAATGTTAAACAAAGTGTTTTCCTAAGTTCTGCAAGCCATCTTAAGAAATTAATAAAACCCAAGGAAGGGGTCATAGGAGCCCTTCTTTGTAGTCAATCAGTCAGAATATGGGTGACAACCAGTAGGTGTTGACTAGTACCTGAAGTGGGGGCAATCTTGTGGGACTAGGCTCTCAATCTATGGGATCTGATACTATCCCCCAGTAGATAGCATTAGAACTGAATTCAGTTATAGGACCCCCAGTTGGTATCCTCTGGAGAACTAACTGGTGTGAGGGTGGGGGGAACCCACACATCTGGTCACAAAAGTGTTCTGTGTTGAATGCAACAGTAGAAAGAAAAAAGTTTGGTTTTTTTCTTCTTATAATTTTAAACTGAATAAAAATAGAAACAAGATCTTAGAAGACACCACTAAAACAGTAACTAGGGGAAATTTATAGCACTAAATATCTATATTAGAAAAGAAGTAGCCAGGCTTGGTGGTGTGTGCCTGTAGTCCTAGTTACCCGGGAGGCTGAGGCAGAAGGATCGCTTGAGCCCAGAAGTTTGAGATAGAAGTGAGCTATGATAACACCATCGCACTCTAGCCTGGGCGACAGAGTGAGAGCCTGTCTCAAAAAAAAAAAAAAAAAATCATCTCAAACAAATTACTTTCATTCTATCTTAAGAAACTAGAAAAAGAAGAGCAAATTAAACCCAATTTAAATAGAAAGAAAAATAATAAGATTAAAGCAGACTTAACAAAATTTTAAAAATGGGAAAAAAAATCAATGAAAAAAAGCTGATTCATTGCTAAGATCAATAAAATTAGTAAACCACTAGCCAGACTAATCATGAAAAATAATTAAAACACAAATTACTAATATCAGGAATGAGAGAAGTGACATAACTACAGATTCTACAAGTATTTTTAAAAAGGGAGTATTTTTGAACATCTTTATAACAATAAACTCAGCAATTTAAATTCCCTGAAAGACACAAACTACCAAAGCTTATTCAAGAAGAAAAAGGTAATCTGAATAGCCCTATATATATTAAAGAAATTGAATTTGTAGTTAAAAATCTTTCCACAAAGAAAACTCCAAGCCTCAATGATTTCAGTGGTAAATTCTGCCAAATATTTAAGGAAGAAATAATACCAATTTCCACAAACTCTTACAAAAATTGAAGAAGGAACACTCCCCAACTTATTCTATGAACCC
The DNA here is from genome assembly GCA_963574435.1 of Cheirogaleus major. NCBI lineage: Eukaryota > Metazoa > Chordata > Mammalia > Primates > Cheirogaleidae > Cheirogaleus > Cheirogaleus major. The sequence goes on from CAUYPO010008696.1 coordinate 15,811, forward strand.
AGCATTACCTTGATACCAAAATCAGAATAAGGTATCACTAGAGAAAACAAATCTATTGACTAATACCCCTCATAAAAATAAACGTAAAAATTCTTTAAAAAATATATTAACAAATAGAATCCATTAGTATAGAAATGGATAATATGTTATAACCAAGCATTTTATCCCAGGAATGCAAGTTAGGTTCTACATTTGAGAATCAATCAATATAATTAACAATATCAAAAAGTTAAAAACAGAAAACCATGTGACCATCTCAATGTAGAAGAATCATATGACAAAAATCAATGCATATTCATGTTAAAAAACACTCTTAGCAAATAACAGGTAGGAAGGAATTTCCTCAATCTGATAAATGGCACCTACCAAAAATCCCATATCTAACATCATAATTAACACAGACAAACCGAGAGATTTCCCATAAGGTCAGGAACAAGACACAGATGTCTGCTCTCACCATTTCTATTCAACATAGCACTACAGGTTCCAGCCAATGTAATCTGGCAAGAGAAATAAAAGACATCCAGATTGGAAAGGAAGATTAAAAATTGTCTTTATTCCCAAAAAGCACGAAAAACCCAAGAAAATCTTTAAAAATTGAAAATAATAAAGATAAAGCATGAACACTAATGAATTGGTAAGTGAATTTAGTAAGAATACAGGATTCTAGATCAATATATAGAAATCAGTGTATTTTTATATCCTGGCAATGACCAATGAGAACAATTAGAAATTAAATGTTAAAAAACAATACCACTTAAAATAGCATCAAAATATGAAGTACTTAGGGATAAAGATAAAAGACATCAAATACCTGTCCACTGAAAACTATAAAGTATCACTGAAAGAGATTAAGGAATACCTAAATAAATGAGAGATACACCTTGTTCATAGATTGGAATACTCAATTTTGTTAAGATGTTAATTACCCCCGAATTGAGCTACAGATTCATGACAGTGCTATTCAAAATGCCAGCAAGACTTTTTTTCAACAAAAAATCGACAAGCTGACTTGAAAATTTGTATTAAATGCAAAGGACACAGAACAGCCAAAATAATTCACAAAAAGAACAAAATTGGAGGGCTATCACTAACACATTTCAACAACTATAAAGCTACGGTAACCAAAACACCACAGTATTGACACAAAGACAGACAAATAGGCCGGGCACAGTTGTTCATGCCTTTAATCCTAGCACTCTCGGAGGCTGAGGCAGAAGGTTTGCTTGAGCTCAACAAGAGTTTGAGACCAGCCTGAGCAAGAGTGAGACCCCGTCTCTACTAAAAATAGAAAAATTAGCCAGGCATGGTAGCATGATCCTGTAGTCCCATCTAGCCAGGAGGCTGAGGCAAGAGGATCATTTGAGCCCAGGAGCTGAAGTTGCTGTGAGTTACAATGATGCCAATGCAATCTACCCAGGGCAACAGAGCGAGACTCTGTCTCAAAAAAAAAAAAAAAAAGTAGATCAATAGAACAAAACAGAGTCGGATATAAGCACACTCGTGCGCACACATACACAGAGACTGATTTTTGACAAAGGTGCACAGGCAACACAGTGGACAAAGGATAATCTCTTCAACAACTAGACATCCATATGCAAAAAAGAATGGACCTCATTTAATACCTTGTACCATAAACAAAAATTAACTCAAAATGGCTCACAGACCTCAATGTAAAACTAAACTATACACTTCTAAAAGAAAACATAGGAGATAAATCTTTATTACATATGAGGAAAAGATTTCTTGGATATGATACCAAAAACATAATCTATACAAGAGCAAATGAATTAATTTGAATTCATCAAAATTAACAACTATTGCTCTTCAAAAGATACTATTAAGAAAAGGAAAAGATAAAGTAAGCCACAGACTTGTAGAAAAATCTTTGTCAAGCACGTATCTAATAAAGGATTTATATCTAGAATAATGATGCTCCCTGACTTACAGTGGGGTTATATCCTGATAAACCCATCATAAGTCAAAAATGCATTTAATACACCTAACCTACCAAACATCTTACTTAGTTTAGCCTAGCTTACCTTAAACATGCTCAGAAGACTTACCATTCGGAAAAATCATCAAACACAAGCCTATTTTATAATAACGTGCTAAATATCTCACAAAATGTATTGAATACTGTACTGACAGTGAAAAACAGAATGGTTGTAAGGGTACTTGAAGTACATTTCTACTGAATGTGTATCACTTTCTCACCACAATAAAGTCAAAAAATTGTAAGTCAAACCATCGTAAGTTGGGGACCCTTTGGATATTAAGAGTGATGTCAGAGAAGATGGCGAAGTAGGAAGCTCCGGGAATAAGTCCTTCTACTGAAACAACTATTGCTAGCAAAATCCATCAGAATCAACTATATCAGAAGTTTGAAATCTATACAAATACTCGCAGTGTCCAAGGGAGTACGTGATGAAGGAAAAGACTAAGTTTTGGTGAACTGTGGCATTTCATGTAGCAGGTACCATCTCCTATCCCTCAGCAACAAAGTAGGCAGCCACAGAAATAGTGTTTCTTGTGTGGTTTGCTGGTGTCAGGTTGTATAACAAAGACTTTGCCCTCCTGGAATTGGGGGATTGTGTCTCAAATAGCCTGACAGTTCACTGAGGGACCAGCAGATGAGCTGGCCATTGTTTCGATCCCTGAAGGCTGAAGTAGTTTTCTGGCAGTTTCTGTCAAAGAGTTTAAAGAGATAGACCTTGTTTTTTCTTTTCTCTCTTCCTACTGGATCTTGCCATTCAAGGAAATCTGTCAGGCCAGAGGCTATACACAGAGATAACAGAACTGAGACCACACACAAGGAATATATAGTCTGTTATGAACTAAATCTGCAGTTCCCAATCCCAGGCCTTGGACCAGTATGAGTCTGTGGCCTGTTAGAAATCGGGCCACACAGCAGGAGGTGTGTGGCCAGGAGCATCTGTAATTATAGTGCTCCCCATTGCTCGCATCCCACCTCAGCTCTGCCTCCTGTCAGATCAGCAGTTGGCATTAGATTCTCATAGGAGCGCAAACCCTGTTGTAAACTGCACGTGCAAGGGATATGGGTTGCACACTCCTTATGAGAATCTAATGCCTGATGATCTGAGGTGGAGCTGAGGTGGTGATGCTAGCATGGGGGAGCGGCTGCAAATACAGATTATCATTAGCAGAGAGGTCTGACTGCACAGTAAGTGTAATGTGCTTGAATCATGCCAAAACCACCCCCCGCCCCATAACGCCACAATCCCAGTCTGTGGAAAAATTGTCTTCCATGAAACTGGTCTCCGATACCAAAAAGGTTGGGGATTGCTGAACTAAATGTTTGTATCCCCCCAAATGTCATATGTTGAAGCACTAACCCCCAATGTGAGGATATTTGGCAGGCGGGGTCTTTAGGAGATAATTAGATTTAGATGAGGTCGTGAAGGTGAGGCCCCTCATGATGATGATGGTCACATGGGGTTTAGTTCTTATAAGGAGAACACAGGAAGATGGCATCTGCAAGCCAGAAAGAGGGCCCTTATCAGGAACTGAATCAGCTGGTACCCAAACTGTAAGATTTGCCAGCCTCCAGAAGTATAAAAAATAAATGTCTGTTGTTTAAGCCCTATAGTCAAGGATTTTTATTATAGCAGCCTGAGCTTACTAAGACACAGTGTTTGCAAAATGGTTTGGAAGACTCACTAAACAATTGGATGACTGTCCAAGCAGCATCAGCAGTCCCTTGAGTAGGGGAATCATCTCATTCCCACAGTTACCACACTAAAATATTCAAAATATTCACTTCTGAACAACAAAAAAAATCACAAAGCATACAAAGAAATAGAAAAATATGGCCCATTCACAGGAAAAAAACTGATAGAAAATATCCCTGAGGAAGCCCAGACATTGGAGATAAAAGACAAAGACTTTAAATTAACTGTCTTAAGTAAGCCCAAAGAATGAAGGAAACCACTGACAAAGAAATAAAGGAAATAATGGATGAAAATGTAGCGAATATCAATAAAGAGATAGAAATTATAAAAAGGAACCAAATAGAAATTCTGGAGCTGAAAGCACAACAGCCAAAATAAAAAATTCACTAGAGGAGTTCAACAGCAGATTAGAACAGGTAGAAGAATCAGTGAACTTGAAGATGGGGCAATTGAAATTACATAGTCTAAGTACCAGAAAGAAAAGAGAGTAAAGAAAAATGACAAACAGAGCCTAAGGACCTATGAGATACTATCAAGTGTACAAATATACCCATTATGGAAGTCCCACAAGGAAGAGAGAGGGAAAAAGAAACAGAAAAAATATTTGAAGAAATAATGGCTGAAAATTTCCCAAATTTAATGGGAGGTATGAATCTATACTTCCAAGAATCTCAACAAACTCCAAACATGATAAAAGCAAAGAGATCCACAGCAAGACACATTATGATCAACCAGTGAAAGACAAAGAAATCTTGAAAGTAGCAAGAGAGAAGCAACTCATCAAATTTAAGGAATTTTCAATGAGACTGACAGCAGATTTCTCATCAGAAACCAGAGGCTGGAAGGCAGGGGGGTGATAGTCTTAAAAGGCTGAACCAAAATAAAACTGTCAACCAAGAATTCTATATCTAGTAAAACCATCCTTCAAAACTGGAAGAGAAAGTAAGTCACTCCAAGATAACCAAAAGCTTAGAGAGTTTGTTGCTAGTAAACTTGCCCTACTATAAATGCTAAAAAGAGTCCTGTGGGATGTACTCACCAGTAAATTCGTATTAACGGATCAACACCTAAGTGGACATATAGGAATAACATTTGTCGGGTGTCAGGCGGGTGGGAGGGGGAGGAGGGGATGGGTATATACAAACATAATGAGTGAGATGTGCAACATTTAGGGGATGGTCATGCTTGAGGCTTTGCCTCGAGGGAGGCGGGCATGGGCAATATACATAACCGTAATATTTGTACCCCCATAATATGCTGAAATAAAAATAAATAATTAAAATAAAAACAATAAATAAAAAAAATAAAAAGCTTTTGCAAGCAAAGTAAATAATCAACAGAGCAAATAGACAACCTACAGAATGGGAAAAAATATTCAAAATCTACACATCCAATAAAAAGCTAATATCTAGCATCTACAAAGAACTGAAACAAATCAGCCAGAAAAAACAAACAACCCCATTAAAAAGTGAGCAAAAGATAGGAACAGAAGTTTTTCAAAAGAAGATAGACTAATGGCCAATATACATATGAAAAATGATCAACGTCATTAATCATCAGGGAAATGCAAATTAAAACCACAATTAGATGTCACCTCACTCCTGTTAGAATGGCTTTTATTAAAAATTCCAAAAACAATAGATGCTGGTGTGGATGTGAAGATAAAGGAATGCTTTTACACTGCTGGTGGGACTGCAAATTAGTACAACCTGTATGGAAAACAGCATGTAGATTCCTCAAAGAACTAAACGTATACTTAGCATTCAATCCAGCAATCCTGCTATTGGGTATCTACCCAAAGGAAAATAAGTCATTTTATCCAAAAGACACCTTTATTCATATGTTTATTGAAGCACAATTCACAATTGCAAAATGTGGAATCAACCCGAGTGCCCATCAATTTATGAGTGGGTTAACAAAATTTGATATATCGATACCATGGAGTACTACTCAGCCATAAAAAATGATGGATTAATGCCATGTGCAACAATTCGAATGGGACTGGAGATCATTATCCTAAGTGAAGTATCTAAAACATGGAAAATGAACACCACATGCACTTGTTGTTAAATGGGAACTAACTGATGAGCACACATGTGCACAGAGGGAAGTAAAGCTCAGTGGAAATCAAGCAGGGAGGAGGGGATGGGTGAAACCTACCTAATAGGTACAATGAACGCTAATAGGGTGATGAGCACACTTACAGCCCTAACTCAAGCAGTATAAAAGTGATCTATGTAAGCAAAAATATTTGTACCCCCTTATTATTTTGAAGTAAAAAAATTCACATAAAAAAGGATGAATTAATGCCTTTTGCAGCAATTTGGAAGGAATGAGAGACCATTATCCTAAGCAAAGTATCTCAAGAATGGAAATACAAACCCCGCATGTACTCTCTAATAAACTGGAACTAACCGATGTGCAATGTACACACAAGTGCACAGAGGTAAGTAAAAGTCATTGGAAATCAAGCAGGGGGGAGGGGGGAGTAGGAGAGGGGCAAAAAAATCACCTAACAGTTACAATAAATCCTATTTGGGTGACGGGCACATTCATAGCCCTGATTGAACATGTAACAAAAAACATTTGTACCGCTTTAATATTTTGAAATAAAAAAATATTTAAAATAAACAATAACTTCCAGCACTAGTGAAGGTAATGAAGATTGGATAATATTGAAGATAAAGATATAGTATTCACAAGAATGTAAGTTGATACTTTGTGTTGAAACATTAAATATCGCATATTCATCATTTAAACTGATTAATTTGTATTTTAGAAGATTAGCCTACAAAAATAAAGTACTAGTATATAAGGTGGTATTTATAAAAATTCTTATTTTAGAATTATGTCAACAATAACCTCAGTATTACTTCATTTTTAATGTCTTTGATAGCATTATAATCAAACAGACATGATGCCTGCTCCCCAGAACAAGTAATTGTAAGGAAATATTAAAAACAAAAACCAATGTTCACATAATTGGCGATATCATCAATGGCCTCTCACTTTGCATGTTCTGATTGCAATTTATCTTAGGAAATTGCTATATTACATTGATTTTTCTCTTATATTATTCTCTCATTCATTAAATGACAAAATGAAATGTCATTGTACACATGTATCTTAGTTCCTATAAAACTTTTTTCTCTCCTAAAATAAATGTAGTAATTTAATATTTGAAATAGAATTAGAATTATTAAAATAAATTTGAGGTTACCATTAGTGTAGAACTAAATAACAATTGGAAATTTTATTTTAAAAAACATTTACTTACTATTTAAACTCTGTTTACCTATGAAGATATAATTTCTGCTCATTGTTTAAAAGGTTAAAATCCTGTATGATTTCCCAAAATTTATATTTTGCATGCCATATTCATAAATTGCATAGAATATTTTTATTATATTTATTGCTGCTCTGTGTATTAGTCAGGGTTCTCCAGAGAAACAGAACCAATAGGATCTAGACAGATAGATAGACAGATAGATAGATAGATAGATAGATAATAGATAGATAGATAATAGATAGATAGATATTATAAGGAATTGGTTTGTATCATCATGGAGGCTGAGAAGCCCTATGATCTGACATCTGCAAGCTGGATACCCAAGAGAGCCAGTGGCTTAATTCAGCCTGAATCTGAAGGCCTGAGAACCAGGGGAGCTGAAGGTGCAAGACCCAGTCTACAGCCGGAGAAACTGACGTTCCCGCCCAAGCAGTAAGGTGGAAAAGGGCTAAATTCTCCCTCCCTCAACCCTCTGTTCTGTTCAGACCATCAGTGGATTGGACGATGCCCACTCACCCTGGGGAGGGCAATCAGCTTTACTAAGTCCACTGATTCAAATACTAATCTCATACAGAAACACACCCACAGACACACTCTGAGGGGATGTTTGCCAGCCACCTGGGTACCCCATGACTCAGTCATATAGAATTAACCATCGTAGTCAATTTATACTCATATTTACATAATATTACTATTTAGATTCCCCATGTTTATGACAGCAATAACATCCTGACTGCTCTCTCTTCTTTCTCTTTATACCCTTCCAATCTATTCTAGTAGTGACATGTTTTAAAATTTAAGTCAGATTATATCACCCTTTTACCCAAAACCCTGAGCTTGTTCCCCAATTTCAGTCTGACAAAAAGGCAGTCCTTACAATGGCTTCAAGTCTCCACATGATGGAACAACCTCAATCTCGCCTCTCTTCCTCTGCCCTTCCCTCATCTATTCCCCCTCTGTGGCCTCTTTGCTATTATTCACCTCTTATTTACTTTCTCAATGTTATTCCCGGTACCTGTAATGCTATTCCCAATATATTCACATGTTAATTCATCAACAGACCTTCTCCCAGTTCCTTCAAAAATCATTGATGACTCTTGCCAAAACAATGATTAAAATTGGAGATTGATGTGAAACCATGATCCAGTTCTATCATTCCTTGCATATTTATTAGCTAGCATTCTTCCCTAAAGAAGAGCTCCTTGACCTCTCCCCTTACCCCCATACTTTGACTGATATTGTAGACCCATGGATTCTGTTTCTATTTAATGTTTTGTAATTTACTATTGGCTTTTTTATGCTTAAATTTCCCCAAATTGGGCCAGTACAACTCCCTATGAGTTGGCTCCCTTGTCCTTTTGACAAGTCTTTGAACACTGCCTTGCTTCTGGCTACAAAAAAGATGGACCAGACTCATCTTGCATCTTTCCTCTCTCAAACCTGGACTCAGTCATTTCTTCAAGAACCTCTAGTTCATTTCAGTGAGAAATGGTGCATTAGAGCCACTCTTTAGGGACTAAGTGTTACATTGCCAGCAGGGTATTAGTCTTTTTTTCCTTTATTCTTAAGAGCTCTTTATATTCGTTCTTTATCTATGGTATACACTGCAATATTTTTTCCCATTTTCTCATTTGTCTTTTGTTACTACTTATATTATTTTTATATGTGTTATGTAACATCTGGTATTTTAGTTATAGATAGTCATAGCTGAATTCTCAGACTTGGGTTATATAAAAGCACATCAATGTTTTCTTCTTGTACTCATATGATTTTAATTTTTACATTTATATTTCTTACTCATTTGGAGTAAGTTATTCCAGTTTCACTATTTTTCCAAATGGTTAGTTAATTGTTTCCATTTCATTTATTTAAAACTCCATTTTGAGATGGCAGTTTTATATTTTTATGTACTTGCACTCATTACTGAATTTTTCTTTATTTCACTGATCTGTGTGTCTATTTTTATGCCAATACCATAGTACAGTTGACCCTTGAGCAACACAGAGGTTAAGGGTGCCAACACCTACAAAGTCAAAAATACACGTATAACTTTTGATGCCCCCAAAATTTATTTACTAATGGCCTACTGTTCACTGAAGACCTTACCAATAACATAAACAGCCAATTAGCACACTATTTGTATGTTATGTGGATTACATATTGTATTCTTACAATAAAGTAAGCTAGAAACAAAAATGTTATTAAGAAAATTATAAGGAAGAGAAAATATATTTACTATTAATTAAATAAAGCAGATCATCATAAGTTCTTCATTTTCATTGTCTACACATAGACTAGGCTGAGGAGGAAGTAGAAGAATTGGTCTTGCTGTCTCAGGAGTGGCAGAGGCAGAAGAAAATCCTCATAGTGGGCACATGTAGTTCAAACCCCTATTGGTCAAGAGTCAACTGTATTTTATTTTTTTAAGCTTTATTGAGGCGCAACTAACAAAAATTGTATATATTCAAGGTATACAACTTGATGTTTTGATATACATACACATTGTGAAGTGATTAACACAATCAAGCTAATTAACTATTGATCACTTTACATAGATACATTTTTGTGTATGGTGAGAATACTACTCTCTTAGCAAATTTCAAGTATACAATACATCATTATTAACTGTAGTCACCATGATGTACATTAGGTCTAGAACCTATTCATCTTATAATAGCAATTTTATATTTAACACATTTTACCGACACCTACTGATTCCCCTCTCAACTACTGATAACCACCATTCTACTCTCTGCTTCCATCAATTTGACACTTTAGATTTCACATGCAAATTTTCATCATGCAGTATTTGTCTTTCTCCACAGTGTTTTGAATACAGAGACTTGGCAATGTGTTTTAACATCTGGAAAGACTATCTCTTATTCATGGCTCTTTTCATTTCAGGGTGTTCATACATACTCTAGCATGTTTTCTGGAATAAAATCTTTAGAATCAACCTGTATTGCTCAAGGAGAAAAACACACTATTTTTGTTGGAATTGTGCAAAATTTCTATGTTAACATGAGGATTGATATCTACAAATAAGAGATATCTTCTTTCCATTTGTTCATGTCTACTTCCAAGAGCGTGAGAAGGAAAAATGGCAATCTCATTACCAATTGTAAGGTAAAACAAAATGAAATACCATTTTATAATCTCAAAGTGACAAAATTAAAAGTCTGACAATGATCGAGTGTTGGTAAAGATGTGGAACAATGGGAAATTTTATACACACCGGTTGAAATTTAAAATTATTACACACAGAATTTAGAAAATCAGTATTTCTTGATGAAGGAATATGTTATGGCACAGAAATTGGCTAGAAATTCCACTTCTAGAGAATTTATGTACAGATGAACCAGGAGATTTGTACAAGAATGGAAGAAACAGCATTGTTTGCAATAGGAAAAAAATGGAACTACTCCAAATATCTGTTGTAAGAATTTACTAGTTATCAATATATTTCCACATAGTGAGATATGACATGCAACATGCAGCAATAAAAAAGAATAAAATACAGTTATATCATATACAACTGCAATTATAAAATCCTAAATACAGGTTTTTTAAATAGAGGAAATAATAGAATACATAGGGTATAATATATTTATATAAAACTTAAAGTAGACAAAATTCAACAATATATTATTTGGAGATGGAAAACTTTTGAAAACAAGGCAAGGAAATGATTAGCACAAAATTTAGACTAGAGCTTCCCTCCGGACACCAGCAGGGGACAGACTGTGCTTGGAAAAGGTTATACAGGGATCATATACTGGTATTTCTTAAGCTAGGTGGTCTAACAAGCCTACTTATATAATAACAATTATTTAAACAGCATATGAACATTATTTACACTTCTATTTATAATATATAACAAAATAAGAAATTAAGATACTTTTTTAAAATTTCAGCATATTATGGGGGTACAAATATTACAGTTATGTATATTGCCCATGCCCCCCTCCACCCTCGAGGCAAAGCCTCAAGCATGACCATCCCCCAAACGTTGCACATCTCACTCATTACGTTTGTATATAACCATCCCCTCCTTCCCCCTCCCACCCGCCCGACACACGATAAATGTTATTCCTATATGTCCAATTAGGTGTTGATCCGTTAATACCAATTTGCTGGTGAGTACATGTAGTGCTTGTTTTTCCATTCTTGGGATACTTCACTTACTAGAATGGGTTCCAGCTATATCCAGGAATATACAAGAGGTGCTAAATCACCATTGTTTCTTCAAGCTGACTAGTACTCCATGGTATAAATATACCACATTTTGTTAATCCACTCATGGATTAATGGGCACCTGGGTTGTTTCCACAACTTTGCAATTGTGAACTGTGCTGCTATAAACATTTGAGTGCAGGTGTCTTTTTCATATAGTGATTTTTGTTCTTTTGGGTAGATGCCCAGTAATGACATTGCTGGATCAAATGATAGATCTACTTGTATCAGTTTAAGGTATTTCCATATTGCTTTCCACACAGGCTGAACTAGTTTGCAGTCCCACCAGCAGTGTAGGAGTGTTCCTATCTCTCTGCATCCATGCCAACATTTATTGTTTGGGGACTTTTTGATAAAGGCCACTCTTACTGGAGATAAGTGAAATCTCATTGCAGTTTTGATATGGATTTACTGATGATTAGAGATGTTGAGCATTTTTTCATATGTTTGTTGGCCATTATTCTGTCTTCTTTTGAAACATTTCTGTTCATGTCCTTTACCCACTTTTTGATAGGATTTTTTGATTTTTCCTTGCTGATTTTCCTAAGTTCTAAATAGATTCTAGTTATTAGCCCTTTGTCGGATGTGTAACTTGTGAATATATTCTCCCATTCTGTGGGTTGTCTGTTTGCTCTCTTGATAGTTTCTTTGGCTATGCAGAAGCTTTTTAATTTGATCAGGTCCCATTTATTTATTTTTGTTGCTGCTGTGATTGCCTTTGGGGTCTTCTTCATAAATTCTTTGCCTAGGTCAATGTCTAGAAGAGTATTTCCAACATTTTCCTCTAGGATTCTAATACTTTCACTCCTAAGACTTAAGTCTGTTACCCAGTGTGAGCTGATTTTTGTGAGAGGTGAAAGGTGTGGGTCCTGTTTCAGTCTTCTACATGTGGCTATCCAGTTTCCCCAGCACCATTTATTAAATAAGGATTCTTTTCCCCAGTGTATATTTTTCTCTGCTTTGTCAAAGTTTAGTTGGCTATATGAGGATGGTTTTATATCTGGGTTCTCTGTTCTGTTCTACTGGTCAATGTCCCTGTTCTTGTGCCAGTGCAAAGATGTTTTAATTACTATAGCCTTGTAGCATAGTTTGAAGTCTGGTAAACTGATATCTCCTATGTCATTTTTATTGCCTAGTATTGATTTTGCTATACGGGGTCTTCTTTGCTTCCATACAAAGTGTAAAATTATTTTTATATATCTCTGAAAAATGATGATGGTATTTTAATAGGGATTGCATTGCCTCTTTAGGTCACTTTGGGTAGTATAGACATTTTAGCAATGTTGTTTCTGCTGACCCATGAGCATGGTATGTTCTTCCACCTGTTTACATCGTCTGCTATTATCTTCATCAGTGTTTCATAGTTCTCCCTGTAGAGGTCTTTTACCTCCTTAGTTAAATATATTCCTATGTACTTTATTTTCTTTGTTGCTATTTTGAAGGGAATTGAGTTTTTGATTTGATTCTCACTTTTACTGTTGTTGGCGTATATGTGTGCCTCTGAATTCTGTGTATTGATTTTATATCCTGAGACTTTACCAAAATTCCTTTATCAGTTCGAGGAGTCTTTTGGTTGAATCCTGGGGGTTTTCTAGGTATAATATCATGTCTTCAGCAAAGAGTGAGTGTTAAACCAAATGAAAATATACAATGGGGGAAAGAATCTGTCTTCAATAAATGATGTTGGGAAAACTGGATAGCTACATGCAGAAGAATGAATCTGGATCCCTACCTCTCACCTCTCACAAAAATTTACTCAAGCTGGATAACAGATGTAAACTTAAGGCATGAAACCTTAAGAATCCTAGAGCAAGTGTTTGGGAAAACCGTCTCAGACAATGGCCTAGGCAAAGAATTCTTGAAGAAGACCCCCAAAGCAATCACTGCAGCAACCAAAGCAACAAATGGGACCTGATCAAATTAGAAAGCTTCCGCACAGCCAAGGAAACTATCATTAGAGCAAATAGACAACCTACAGAATGGGAGGAAATATTTGCTCTCTACACTTCTGATAAAGATCTGATAATAAGAATCTATCCAGAACTCAAAATAATTTAACAAGGAAAAATCAAACATATCCATCAAGAATTGGGCAATGGTAATGAACAGAAACTTTTCTAAAGAAGACAGAGTAATGGCCAGCAAACATAATAAAAAATGCTCAACGTTGCTAAATATTATAGAAATCCAAATCAAATGAGATATCATCTAACCCTAGTGAGATTGGCCTGTATCAAGAAATCCCAAAACAACAAATGCTGGCGAGGATGTGGAGAGACAGGAACACTCTCACACCACTAGTGGGACTGCAAATTAGTGCAACCTTTGTGGAAAATAATTTGGAGATATGTCAAAGAGCTAAAAATAAAAATACCATTCGACCCAGCAATAGCATTTTCAGGTATCTAGCAAAAGAGCATAAGACATTCTATTATAAAGACATCTGCACCCAAATGTTTATGGCAGCACAATTCACTATTGCAAGGATGTGGAAACAACCCAAGTGTCCATCAATTCATCAGTGGATTATTAAAATTTGGTATATGATTACAACGGAATATTATTCAATTCTAAAAAATGACAGCAAGCTAGCACCACTTATGTTATCCTGGATTGAGCTTAAGATCATTATCCAAAATGAGGTGACGCAAGGTCAGAATAATGGGCTCTACATATACTCACTGTCAAATTGGTACTGACTGAGTAACACTATGGTGCTCAAAGGATGGTGGCCTTCACCAGGGATTCTGGGGTTGGGGAGGGTAGTGCACATCTAAGGGATGTGGTGAACACTGTGGAAGGGAATGGCATACATCTAACCCTTGCTAGGAAGAGGCAAAGATATAAAATCTAACCAAAATGTAAAAAAAAAGAAATTATCGGGTGTCGGGCAAGTGGGAGAGGGGAGGAGGGGATGGGTATTTACATACATAGTGAATGTGATGCACACCATCTGGGGGATGGACACGCTTGAAGCTCTGACTCAAGGAGGGAGGGGAGACAAGGGCAATATATGTAACCTTAACATTTGTACCCCCATAACATTCTGAAATTTTAAAAAAGTCCAAAAACAATAGATGCCTGCGTGGATGTAGAGAAAAACGAATGCTTATACACTGTTAGTGGGATTGTAAATTAGTACAATCTCTATGGAAAACGGAATGGAGATTCGTCAAAGAGCTAAAAGTAGACCTAACAGTTGATGGAGCAATCCCAGTACTGTGTAGTTACCCAAAGGAAAAGAAGTCATTTTATCCAGAAGGCACCTGCACTCTAATGTTTGCTGCAGCGCAATTCACAGTTGCAAAGATGTGGAATTAACCCATCTGTCCATCAATTCATTAGTGGATTAACAAAATGTGGCATATGTATACCATGGAATATATACCATGCATACTATTCAACCATAAGAAATATGAATGAAGTCATTTTACAGCTATTTGGATGGACCTGAAGGCCATTATTCTAAGTGAGGTATCTAAA